>MDKI01039952.1:0-25588 GCA_005239505.1 Nicotiana paniculata
TGAGGAGGACCCTCAAAATTCCGTAGCATGAGAGGTTGCAATGTCTTGAACCGTGTCACGATCATCGATTCATCTAAATTTCTTAAAATATATTTTATATTATGTCTTTGCAAAATCATGCATGCTTGCTTTCAAATAGCTCTGTTTAGCAAACGCTACCCCGATAACTTGAACAGGATCATCAGACCAAGAAAAACGAGTCAAGCAAAGCCAGCGGAGAAGCGAACTGACCTTCCCCATCTACAGAACTCACAATTTTTCTTTGGATGCAGGAACAAAGGATAAACACGCTTCAAATTCACAATTCTCAAAACAATTGCCATCGCCGAAATTCATTGTCATCACAAAGAATAAACATGCTTCGTAGTCACAATTCTCACAATAATCGCAATGTCAAAATCTGCTACCAGCTAAGAAATTCTACTATCATTTGATATTTATTCTTCTGCATAAGGCTAAGCTCTGCCTTCATCTTGCATGGGACTAAGCTATGTCCCACATTTTGCATGAGGCTAAGCTCTGCCTCCATCTGCATAAGGCTAATCTCTACCTTCCATTTGCATAAAGCTAATCTCTGCCTTCATCTTGCATGAGTCTAATCTCTGCCTTTCCCTTTGCATAAGGCTAATCTCTGCCTTCCCTTGCATAAGGCTAATCGCTGCCTTCCCCCGCATGAGACTAAGCTCTGTCTCCATCTTGTATGAGGTTAAGCTCTGCCTCCATCTGCATAAGGCTAATCTCTTCCTTCCATTTGCATAAGGCTAATCTCTGCCTTCATTTTGCATGAGGTTAATCTCTGCCTTTCCCTTTGCATAAGGCTAATCTCTACCTTCCCTTGCATAAGGCTAATCGCTGCCTTCCCCTGCATGAGACTAAGCTCTGTCTCCATCTTGCATGAGGTTAAGCTCTACCTCCATCCTGCATAAGGCTAATCGCTGCCTTCCCCTGCATGAGACTAAGCTCTGTCTCCATCTTGCATGAGGTTAAGCTCTACCTCCATCCTGCATAAGGCTAATCTCTGTCTTCCTTTGCATGAGACTAAGTTCTGTCTCCATACCTGCATAAGGCTAAACTCTGCCCCTAATTTACTTTTCACTGAGACTAAGCGTTGTCTCAAGCATTATTTACTTCATTTCTCTTTCGGGCCAAGATCTGCCCCCCAATTCGCAAAACTAAGACTTGTCTTGTCAACATTATATTATTGCATCTCATGGGCTGAAATATTGCTAATTTGTCCAAAGGCGTCATAGTCTAGCGGCATCATCCTCATAGCCAGAAGGCACCATGTAATGGCCTGAGGATCTCTCTCAATTTGCATATCATTATTCAAAGGCTTCATAGTTCGGAGGCACCATCTTCATGGCCAGAGAACATCATTTCATGGCCTGCGAATCTCTCATCAAACAATTCATGGCCCAGGACATCATGGTCTAAGGACGTCATCCCTAACCGTCCGAAGACAACTTTCATAGTCCCAAAGGGAACCTGCATTATGTTTAAATTTATGCACAACTTGTATTACTCTTATTTGCAGGTGACCCGGCAAGCAACGGCTATCCCAGCAGGAGCGATCCCGCTCCAGTTCTCCCAACCATATCAAACCTAATCTCCACGTAAATCGTTCATTCGCCCATCCCTAGATATTGCATCCGCTCTTGTAATGACTTCACCGGTATGTTTCACCGGTGAATCCGGAACTACATACGGCCTGAGTCCTGCAAAACCAGGGATATGTAGGCAACTCAGAAATCATAGTATGACCTAAATCTCTCTAACCATTTCGCTCGGTCAAAATTGGCCATCATGTCTTTACCCGACAACTCTTTCATCCTTTCCGGGTAAAGAGGGGCAGCTGTTGATACCCAATTTTTACCAAAAATATTTTTTCATATATACCCTCAAAAATCATGTATTATTAGCAATTGGTATTTTTCCATAATTTTTCTATGTTTTATTAATTTGTCCATTATTTTATTTATAATAAACAATTATAAAATTGCATCACAAATGATTTCAAAAGCATTCGTTGATTTAATTTACTGTTTATGGTCCTAATAAGAATAAATTATTTCATAATTAGCCAAATTAGCATCTTTCGGTTATAATTGCAATAACGTTACAATTATAGCCCAAACATATAATTTTGTGCCTTTTTTACCAGAAATTAGTCTTTTTTATTTTAAAATACCAACAATCTTTCCAAACTATTTGCTATGCATGAAATTCATTTTTTATAATTATTAGCTATTTTATAAATTATTTTTAACTAATTTGAATTAGGTATTTGACAAATAGCCTATTCTATTTCAATTTTAGCCTTATTATAGCCAGCCCACACCTAATTATAACCAGCCCAAACCCCAAGCCCAATCCATTAATCCCACCCGACCCAATCTGATTAAATCTTGGTCGTTGATCAATTTTGATCAACAGCCCAGATTCGCCCTTACCTAATTTAACCTAAACCACCTACCCCCAAACCCTCATTCTCTCATCATTCACATGTCGTCACTCATCTCATTCCCTTTCAAAACTCCCTCTGCCTAACTGTAACCCCCCTCTGTCGGTTGCTTGCTCGCCGTTAATAATGGTGGCTCTCCTATGGCCGAGATTCTTGCTGTCTTGAGGTCCTCAAGGGGACCAGTGTCCATTCACCCTCCCCTGGGTCCGTGCTTACCATTCCCAGGCCTCCATGGCTCGATTGAGTAAGATCTTTCTATTTTTCGGCTAAATCTATGATTTCTAAGCCGGAATCTCTCTATCTTTTGGTCGTTCCTCTCTGAAACCCTGATTTTATCTCTTGACTCTTTAGATCTGTAATAGATCTGAGAGTAGTTCGAGTTATTTTACTGTTTTTTCTATGAAAACCTTTCTGTTTTTCGAAGCGTCTCTTCATCTTCATGACTAGGGTTTCTAAACCCTTTCTTCAAAAACAGTTCTCGCTGATTTTATAAGTGTTATTCCTTGATTTTTATGTGTTTGATCGATTTTTTAAGCTTCCTTTTAACCCCAATCAGTTTTGTTAAAACCCCCTAATTTTCGAGCTTTAGTTTTGGGTTCTGAGTTCGTCTTTACTGTTCGTTCACTCAACCTGTCTGTATGTGCTGATTCTCATGAATTTGCTTCGATTAATTTGAGTATTTTGTGATTTTCACTCTGGTAACATCTCATTAGGGTTTCTGATTTGATTCTGCCTGTTTTTAGTCTATTTAATTTGTTTATTCTTCGAAGTTTATAATATCTCCCTTAAAATTAGTATTACTTTGATTCTTTAAACCCCTGATTTCCTGGGTTGACACTCGTATGCCTATTTCTGATTATTTCCCTATTTTGCATGACTTTTAAATTACTGCTTGCCTTTTTTACGACTGATTGTAGTATTTGCTGATTCTTAATATTGTTTCTTAATTAGAATTTTATGAACCTAGCCCTAATTACCTGTTCTATACATGTACTGTGTTTGAATTATTTCCTTAGATGTTATACTCCAGCTATATATGATTTCTTTCCTTATTTGTTACTTGTCTTTCTACCGTTTGAATTGATTCCCTTAATTAAGGGAGTAGTTGGACTGATTTTACTCTAATTGATTCTGAGTTCTATAATTAATTTCTTACCTTATTTACCTAGCTTTCAAACTACTATATATATTACTCTCTGCTACTCTCATTACACACTCATATACACACAAACGAACATTAGTTCACATCTCTCATACACTCAAAAGCTCTTCTGCTTTCTTTGTTACTTGCTATTGTTACTAAATTAGCCGGCTGCAAGCCAAGGCTAATTATTGTAATCTCTTATTCTTCACGTTGTGTTTACTCTCTTTACTAGTATGTTCTGATTTCAATTCAAGTTCCAAAATCAATGTGTTTCTTCTATTGCTTTAGTCTATCACTGTTCTAATCTGTTGTTGTTTTCTTCTCAACATGTATTTAACTGGTTTTGCTTAGTATACTAGTTATTCTCTAACTCCTTTTATGGCCAGCCTATGTATGAACATGTCTACTTCCTTTGTGGCTCCACCCTGTTTTGTGAATCCTTGCTTATGTGTTGCTTAGTTCTAGTATGCACCTATTTGCAAAACAGTCTGTTACTCTTAGTTGTTTGATCCTATGTTCAACTTGGCCTAGTGCCATTATGTTCCAATTAGCAATTTTGGAATCCCTGCCCTATTGTCTGCTATTCCTTAAAACTTTTGTGCATCTTCCTGCTATGTGTTCACTGTACATGTCCTATGTGTCCCCAGTTCCCAACTTCCCTGTGTGAAAGTCTGTTGTTGAGCAATGTTGAATCTGATTGTTGTATGGTTGATCTGATGTTTGTTTGACTACACTTTTCTTGTTCAAACTATTTTACTATTAAACAACTCCTATTTTATAAGACCTCTTCATTCAACTGAGTCTTTTTCAAATACTGCTTTCCTATTAAAACCTTTTCAAACTATATCAAGCACTCTCACTCTACTCTTAAGTCCTTAAGTTCTGCCCCTCCAGTGTGTGACTACTCTGGGATTCCTGTGAGATCCCTCTGAACTCTGATGCGCTGGAGCTGGCTTTTCCACACTGCATTTACTCAGTTCTGGTTATGAAATCTGGGTGTGAGCACTGCCCGGGATCCTTGAGGTCCTTAGGGAACTCGGACACACCTGGACATGAGAAAGGCTATGAAACTTTGGCATATGAGGCTATGGAAACCTGGTACATTTGGGCCTACTTCAGGCTCCCTATAGTTTAACTTCTTCTTTTCCTTTATCTATTTATGTAATTTATTCATCTGGTCTGTAATAATTATTTGTAAACAGATATTGGGGTTGGTCAGTGAAATGGGGAGGGTAGTTATATATTCTATCATTGGGTAGAAATCATGCCTTAGGCTTTTTACATTCCCTATCTGCATATTAGGACCAACATATTCATTCAAACCATGCCAAACATGCATTAGATATCATGTCTTTAAGGTTTTTCATGTTTACTGCTTTAACGTACAGAATGTCATTAATTTATGTTCATGCCTACCACTTAGAAATCCTACTCCTAGGATAATAAAGTTAATATAAAACTGTTACTCTTGTGCATTTAGAAATCATGCTTTAGGAATTTTGTGCATTTAGAAATCATGCTTTAGGAATTCTATGCATTGAAATCATGCGTTAACCCTTCTGCATTTATATGTGCATATTAGATACCATGCTCTAGGTTTTTGTTTGCATTTGCTTAACCACACCTAGTTTAGACTACTGATTCATGAAAAGGTATAACATAATCTCTCATATGATTATCCTGTTTTAGATAAAACTGGTAACAAACCCTGCTTTTTCGTAACACCTAGAACATCATGCTTTTAGGTAAAAATAACTAATGAACTGTCTAAAGGTTAACAGGTCTTAAAAATCAGTAGGCAAACTGATTAGGCCCCTTGCTTCTGAGTTTTTATAAAAAAATAAAGTTGCATATTTTTGTGCATGGGTACTCACGTAGATATCTTGTCTTAGGATTTTGTCAAATAAAAATGCTTCTTGTTTGTGTTTGAGACATGCTGATTATGTGCATTACTTGTGGAGGTAAAGCTGGGCCTCATAACTGCTTTCCTGCACTTATCTGATTAGTCCTATTTGTTCTTGTCTGTCGCTTAGAATTTTATCCTTTTAAAACCTTAGGGGTCTGTCTAGAACTACCCATACTTAGAGGTCCTAAATTCCTCCAGTACCATTAAGAAGGGACGCGTAACAGCACGCATAGAGATTGCTAAATAAACTTGCTTAATAATCCTAAGGGGTGGGGTAAAGGGTAGATATGGATATGATGACCGGTGCGCTAATGCCACGTGTAGCCCCTCACTGAGGAGTGATTATCGGGCATTGAACTGATGTGATCCTATAGGATAAATAACTTAGGACTCCCCTATCCCCTACATATGTGTGCTTAGACCATAAATCTTTCAAAACTTATCACATATGTGTGCTTAGACTGCAAACCTTTTCAAAACCATTACTTGTTTCCATGTGTATACTTTGACTGCCTATTTGCTACTTGCTTAAATTCACAAAGTTTGTTTGGACGGGAACCACAGTTGTGGACTTTGAGGGATGCCTAACACTAATGTTTTAGACGCCAATACCACACAAGAAGATAGGTTAATTTGTGTGGTACCCAATTATCGAGTGATGTCCCTCTAGAAGAACCTGGTCCAACTTCTACTGTTGCGGAATAATAAAATTAGTAAAGTAAAAACACAGAGATTTTTACGTGGAAAACACCTGGCTCAAAAGGTGAAAAAACCACGACCTACTCCTCAGTAGGATTTGCTCAAACTCTTCACTAAAACTCTGAGCCAAACGGACATACAAAATAAACTCTTTTGTAATCCTAGGACTAACTCTAATCCCTTCGTAGTAACTAGCCTCTAGCTAATTTCTATAAGCTTCAAGTTAAATCTAACTTGAACAATGCGTACCTATTACAATTGCTTCTATGAAAGCTAAAAATATACAATATTAAATCTCCTACTACAACCAAATAGACTCAATGACAAACAGATGGAATTGGTTCTTCTAGCTGGTCTGTAGCCCTTATATCGCACAGTAATTCTGCTTGCAAAATATCTGGGAATTTTTCTTTCAGATCTTGATTCACTTCTGCACTTGTGCGTTCTTAATTCAAGCAAGAATACTTCAATTATTTATAGAGTCAGTTGTTGAGTTTGTCGTTCAGTTCTAATACAACTCTACCTGGGAGAACGAGTTCGTATTAAACTCAACTTCCTTCCTTCGTTATTGTCCTTGTTGAATTCAACTTCTATTCTCTTATCAATTCGCAACATTTTCACATTAGGAGACACTCTCCTTGTTCATTGATACTTCACACTCGCATTCATCTCCTATGCATATAAGGTTTGTGTGCCAATGCGTCAGGTCAAGTATGTATGCTCTGATGGTCCCGGTTCAACTAGTCAGACATTTGTCAATCTTCAAAACTATGCAGTGACTTGGGTCAACAAATTCCCCCTTTTTGATGATGAAAAACTTTGTGCTTCTCCCTGTATACAACTCAAACACTTTGTATGTTTTTCTTAAGCATAGAGAAACCAGGTTCATTAGGTTATAAATATGAATTGAAACATAAAAGCACTTGTCTTCCCCCTTTTGGCATCATCGAAAAGTTTGAAAAATGATAAACTCACCAGTGTTGTTAACAATTACTCATGGCTTTAAGTTTTTATATTTTAGTTCTAGAATCTCAGTTTCAAGTGGATGAACCTGGTTCAACAAGACAATGTTTTTCTTTTCAGATTCACTGACTATGATTTCCAGGTTCATGCACTTTGCTTTTAGCATTGCACATTCTTTAGATAGTTGATCCTTCTCTTTGGTTGTTTCCTCAGAATCATCTATGAATCAAGCAGCAACTCACAGAGTTTTTCCTTAGATAGGAACTTTACTTTGTTTTTAAGATGGGAGATACTTACCTCTGGTTCTTCATGTGATTCCTCATCAGATTCTCCAACTTCCATGAGCGCTTGATCTTCAGTCTCCCCATCTTCTGATTCCTCATCTAAACTTTCCCCCCAAGTAGCAACCATAGCCTTTGTTGTGATTTTCTTGGGTTGGACCTGTTCCTTCTTCCTGTTCCTTCTTTCATATCTCTCCTTTTTCCATTCTACTTCCCACTGAGGACAGTTTTTGATGAGATGGTCAGTCTTACCACATTTGTAGCATCCCTCGTTGGTTGGCCTTTCTGGAGCTTTTGATTTGTTGTAGTTTCCTCCTCTAGAGATGCCCTTCTTCCTCATGAGAAAGTTTCTGAATTCTTGGTAATCATGGCCATCTCATCATCCTCCAGATCTGCTCCTTCGGTGATTCTTAGTGCTAGACCCTCTCCTTATTTGGACCATCCATCTTCATTGTCTGCCTTCTGAGTTCATAGGTAGGAAGGTTTCCAATCAGCTCATCCAATCTCAAGGTTGGCACATTTTTGGATTCCTAGATAGCAGTGATTTTGCTTTCCCAGGAAATAGGCAAGACCCTTGTCAGGATCTTCTCAACCCTGTCCTCTTCAAGAATGACTCTTCCAAGAGACTTCAGTTCATTAGTCAAGGTTGTGAACCTTGTGTACATCTCTTGGATAGTCTCTCCTTCTTTCATAATGAAGTTTTCATATTGAGAGTATCGTAGAGTACCTCTTGACCTTTTTATCTGAGGTGTTCCTTCATGGGCTACTTGCAAGGTATCCCAGATCTCTTTGGCAGTGGTGCATATTTGGATTCCGATGTACTCGTCTGGACATAGTCCACACACTAGCCACTTTTTGGCCTTTGCATTCTTCTCCCATTTATTCAGATTCTCAGCAATGTAGTCAGCTCTAGTCTTTGGTACATCTATACCTTCAGCAGTCTTCATCATGGTAGCTAGAGGACCATCAGTGACTATGTCCCAGAGTTCATAGTCTTCTCCAATCAGGTGGTCCTTCATCCTGTTTTTCCACCAAGAGTAATACTGGCCATTGAAGAGTGGTGGCCTTCCCAGTTTCTAGGTGGTGCACTCATCTTGATCTTCTCCAAGGTTTTATCCTTTCAAGGATAACCTGCTCTGATACCAATTGATGTTTTAGATGTCAATACCACACAAGAAGATAGGTTAATTTGTGTGATACCCAATTTTCGAGTGTTGTCCCTCTAGAAGAACCTAGTTCTTCTTGGTGTTCCAACTTTTACTGTTGCGGAATAATAAAATCAGTAAAGTAAAAACACAGAGATTTTTACGTGGAAAACACCTTACTCGAAAGGTGAAAAAACCACGACCTACTCCTCAGTAGGATTTGCTCAAACTCTTCACTAAAACTCTGAGCCAAACGGACTTACAAAATAAACTCTTTTGTAATCCTAGGACTAACTCTAATCCCTTCGTAGTAACTAGCCTCTAGCTAATTTCTACAAGCTTCAAGTTAACTCTAACTTGAACAATGCGTACCTATTACAATTGCTTCTATAAAAGCTGAAAAGATACAATATTAAATCTCCTACTACAACCAACTAGACTCAATGACAAACAAATGGAAATGGTTCTTCTAGCTGGTCTGTCGCCCTTGTATCGCACAGTAGTTCTTCTTGCAAAATATCTGGGAATTTTGCTTTCAGATCTTGATTCACTTCTGCACTTGTGCGTTCTTAATTCTTCTGCACTTGTGCGTTCTTAATTCAAGCAAGAATACTTCAATTATTTATAGAGTCAGTTGTTGAGTTTGTCGTTCAGTTCTGGTACAACTCTACCTGGGAGAAAAAGTTCGTATTAAACTCAACTTCTTTCAATCGTTAGTGTCCTTGCTGAAGTCAACTTCTATTCTCTTATCAATTAGCAACCTTTTTGCATTAGGAGACACTCTCCTTGTTCATTGATACTTCACACTCGCATTCATCTCCTATGCATATAAGGTTTGTGTGCCAACGCGTCAGGTCAAGTATGTATGCTCTGATAGACCTGGTTCAACTGGTCAGACATTTGTCAATCTTCAAAACTATGCAGTGACTTGGGTCAACAAACACCTTCCCCTTGGAGTAATTTCAAGCCCTTACCCAATCTCTTGTTATTCAATTAGTGTTATTGTGACCCTTAATAGGTGCCCTAACGCACCTTAATTCGTTAGGTGGCGACTCTTCAAATCCTTCACATCACTTGTCCCAAAAGGAAATGAGTTGTCCCAGTAATGTCAAAACCCTGACCGACCCGAAAGGAGAGGAAAGAGGGGGGCGCGACAGGAGGGAGCCTTAGATTTGGCTGCACTCCAATCTCCCCCCACTTCTTCTAGGGCCACCATTTTTATGCTAGCCTCCTTTATCCCGCTCGGACAGGCGGTTGCGGCCTATCCTTTCGAATTTCCACTTGATAGTCCCCAAGGCATTTCGCTGCTTGGATTGCCTTGGGTAGGGTATCTACCCTTTTTCTTTGCAGCTCCATGCGAGCATAAGGTTTCAACCCTTCCAGGAATGTGAAGAGCTTTTCTTTGTCCCCCATGTCGCGGATGTTCAACATGAGTGCGGAGAATTTTCGCACGTAGTCCCGCACTAATTTGGTCTGGCAGAACTCCCGTAGTTTCCTCCTTGCATTGTACTCAATATTTTGGAGAAGAACTGTAGGCGTATGGCTGCCTTCAGTTCCGCCCATGTCTCCAGAGTATCTTCACCGGCCCTGATGGCTTCGTACTTCACCCGCCACCAGAGTTTAGCATCACCCTGAAGATACATGGTTGCAGTTGCTACCTTCTTGGCTTCTTTTAGGCCTCCCACGGCATCGAAATACTGCTCGATATTGAAGATGAAATTTTTCACTTCTTTAGCATTCCGAGCTCCACTGTATGGATTTGGCTCAGGAATTTTCAATTTTTGTGCCATGGGGGCGAGGTTCACACCACCCCCGATTTGATTTCCACCTCCTCGAAGCAAGCCTTGTAGAGAAGCATTAACAACATTGAGCTGGCCTGTCAAGTTGTCTATAGATTGCTGCATGGCAGTCACCCTGTCTGCCTCTTATGCCCTGTAGGCTAAATCATCAGCACACTCCTGTTGGAGGCCCTCGAATTTACCAAAAATTTCGGCTGCCTCAGTAGCTTCCGTTTGTCGGTCTCCTTCAGAGTCGCGAATGGTGTTTTCAATGTCAACTTCAGCCTGGATCATTCCGCAGTCCAGATCGTCCAACCTTTGCACTAGGTTAGTTTGTAGTTTAGGCACCGTATTTACGATGGGTCATAATATGTCGATCGTCTCTTCAAGGGCCGCGATGCGGTCCCCATGATTCACCATGGTCAGAAATGGTGGTAATGGTAATGCACTCCCGTCCGATGTCGATTCTAGGCTCTGATACCAATTTTTACACGACGCCTTTCTGAGATTCCTTGGAAGGGCGATGTAAGGCTAAGCAACTGGTGTCAGTCCAGTTGATGTCCACCAACTGAGTTCCCCTCCGTATGCTAGACGAGATTGTCAGTGTCGTACGGGGAAACCAATGTCAAGAACAATTTGAGAGAACAGTAATGAGAATTGAAAGAAAGCTTGATTGCATTAATGAAAGTTATTACAAAAGAAGGCAACACGGTGTCAAGGGGGAGAGACACCGGTACAGAGAATTGCTTGCTAGAAAGTTTTTGATTGGTTTATCCCCCCTTAATAATGCTTAAAAAAAATAAACCAAAGCTACAAGCCTTGACCTAACTAAGCTAGAGGAATATAATGAAAGTACATGGAATAAAACTATTCTATATTTACAATGAAAATGACTTAGTATTCTACAAGGTATAAACAAGTCAGTTGTCAGAAACTTTGTCTTTGGCATCACGATCTGCGCGTGGCATCATCTGCGCGTGTGGCGCTTTTGGCAGCTGCCTACGGATGGGCGCTAGCGAGGGATATCGGTTGGGCGACAGAGGCACATGCGCGCTTGTCACTTGGCGCAGCCAAGACCACGGAGTCGTCCGTGGTGCTGGGCGTTGGGAGGCTTGTTAAGACGCCACGGGGCGCGTCCAAGGGGTCATGGGGCATGATTGGAAAGCCACCCATGACATACCTCATGTCACCTTTGATGACATGGAATTTGGTGTCTTGTATGGTTCCGGCCACGTTTACGGGGAGGATGATTTTTCCCTTCGTTGTTTCACTCGCCATGTTGAATCCATTCAAGGCTCGAGAGGCGGGTATGATTTGGTCGAGCAGCCCAAGCTGCTCCACGACCCTTGATCTGATTATATTTTTTGAGCTACCTAGATCCACGAGAACACGTTTAAGTTGAACTTTATTTAAAAAGATAGAAATTACCAGCGCATTGTTGTGAGGCTGAGATAAGGCCTTCCTCGCTGAATGTGGGAGTGTCCTCGGGCATGTAGTCCCGAGTTCGTTGCTCCCTTGTGATAGATACTTTGGTACGTTTGAATATGGGCCCCTATGGGACGTCGACTCCGCTGATGATCATGTGAATGACATGTTGGGGCTCTTCCGGTTCATTTTTCCTGTTTACATCTCTTTCTCAGAAATGGTTCTTGGCCCGATCGCTAAGAAATTCTCAAAGGTGCCCTTCGTTGAACAATCGGGCTACCTCCTCTCTAAGCTGCCTGCAGTCCTCGGTCATATGACCATGAGTACCATGATACTTGCACATTAAGTTAGGTTTCCTCTGAGAAGGATCCGTCTGTATGGGCTTGGGCCATCTGGTGTCTCTAATTTTGCCAATGGCAGAAACGATGCCTGAGGAATCGATGTTGAAGTTGTATTCTGATAATCGGGGTGCCTCTACCGGCCCTGAGTGCCTATCGAACCCGGTCTTACTCATAAGTCCTCGGGAATTCTAACCTCGGTCTGCTCTTCTATCATTTCGAGGTATGTTGCACCTCGAAATGTTACTTCTGTCTTTGATGTATGGCTGATATCTTTCCTTGTTAGGCCTTGGCTCCCTATCTGCATCTCTCGACTCCTTTGCTAGTAGCATGCTTGGATAAACTGAGCCCGATAGGGCTCCCAACTGGTCGTCCTCGACCCTAATTTTTGATTGGTACCTGTTGTGCACATCCGCCCAGGTTACGGTGGGATACTCTATCAAGTTCTACTTCAGCTGCCTCAAAGATATCTAACTTCGTTCATTTAGCCCCTGAGTGAAGTCTTGTATGGACCAGTCATCGGAGACTGTTGGTAACTCCATTCGTTCCAACTAGAAACGGGACACAAATTCCCTCAGCATCTCGTTCTCCCTTTGCTTGATTTTGAATATATCTGACTTCCTTGTTGCAACCTTTATGGCACCAGCATATGCTTTTACAAATGAGTCCGCCAACATGGAAAATGAATCGATAGAGTTTGGGGGCAGGTTATGGTACCACATCATGGCCCATTTGGACAAAGTTTCCCCAAATTTCTTTAGTAGTATAGACTCGATCTCGTCGTCCTTTAAATCATTCCCCTTTATACCACAAGTATATGTGGTGATGTGCTCGATGGGATCGGTGGTCCCGTTGTATTTCGGGATGTCTGGCATCTGAAACTTTTTCGGAATGGGCTTCGGAGCCGCACTCGGGGGGAATGGTTTTTGTATAAACTTCTTCGAATCCAGTCCCTTCAAAATCGGAGGTGCTCCTGGTATCTAGTCGACCCTTGAGTTGTAGGTTTCCACTTTCTTGTCGTTGTCCTCAATCCTTTTTTATCTCGACTCGATCCTCTTAGTGAGTTCCTCGATCATTTTCATGATGATGGAGTCAGTTCCCGACCCATTGTTGCTTGATCTCTCGAGGGTTGGCTCAACTCGAGGAGCTGTTTCTGGTCCTGCTCCACTCAGAGTCTTTTTCTGACTCTGCAACTGAGCGATAGCAACTTGTTATGCTTGCAACATTTCAAAAATTACTTGTAGACTGACTTCTCTTTCTTCTCGAGCTTGTGTCCTTGTGCGTCAGGTTGGTCCCCTCCACGTACACTTCCTTCGATATCAGTGCCCAAGTTGACGTGCAAAGCAATGTGTGAACCAACGTCGACTGGGCTTGGTGCTGGTGCTACCCCAGGGTTAAGCGGTGGCACACCGGTCCCTGAAGTTGTTGCATTGTTTTCTCCATGGAATCTAAGGCCGTCATTCCATGTACTGGTGCGTTTGCTGAGTTAGACATATTTTAATCCTGAAATCAAAGAATATTGGACAAGAAAAAGTGTGAAGAAAAATGTGTGTTATCAGAAAACTAGCACTAGAATAATCACTATTATCTTTAGCCCCACGGTGGGCGCCAAACTGTTTACCTCGAAAATAGTGGTAACAATTATATTTGATTTGTGGCTCTAAAAATATGTGATTTATTCCAATACTGGTAAATAGACACGAAAAATTAAGTTTAAATGAGAAGAAATGATGAACCAAACCAGTGTTGTCAAAGGAATAGGGACCTCGAGTTCGATAGCCTCGGGAGTCTCGAGGTGAGTTAAGAGCAATAAAGTATGAAAAATAAATTAAGAGCAATAAAGCTGAAGAACAATTGTTGAGCATAGTAAACGAGAAAAGCAGAATAAAATATTCTATTGTTGGGTTCCCCTTTACATAGGAGGGGAAAATCCTAATATGGTACATTTCTAATTATGACAGAGGATTCTATTGGTACAATTGTATAACAACCTAGTATGGACTTGTACTAGCTCGTACAAATCTTGTCCACAATTTACGCCCTGATCCACGTGTCCTTGAGAGATTTCGGTTTTTTCTTGAGTGTCATCGAAATTGTAATGTCTCGAGGTAGACCGTACCAGGCCCTCGATTTGATTCCCGAGGTGCGCACATCCCAGCCAAACTTGATTCTTACTTCGAGTTTTTCGAACTCGAGCTCTTGGCATGATTAAGTCTTCGAAATCGAGCTACAAAGATGTGTGTGTATGATGGTGAATTCTCAGCTGTCTTTTTCATGAAAGGGAATAGGTGAGTGATGCAAATCGGAGGGAGCGAGGAGGGAGACCAGGCGGCTAGGGTTTGATTCAATTAGGGGGATCTGTTCTTGAGAAAAAAAGGTATATAGGGGCGGCGACTAGGGTTGGTAAAAAGGGGAGGCCAGGTTCTATCTAATTAGGGTGACGACTAGGTCGTATATAGGGAGGGATGACGGAACGACGCCATTTGGAAGGCTGACGACGTTGTTTTTGGAAGGTGGAAAATGGACCAGATTTAGGTAATGGACTGGGGGAAAATTGGGGTTATAAAGAAAATTGGCTCAAATATTGGTCCAGTTATGAGCTAGTGAGGTTCAAATAGCTATGTTTCTCTTTCTTCTATTAAATAAATTTTACTTTTAGCTACCAATTAAACTAACATAATATGAAACTAAAATTTCCAAATTAACCTCTTTACTACTTTATCTATCAATTAATTAATTACCTTACCAATGTAAATTACAATAACAACAATAATTACCCGGTAACAATCTCACTAGTGGGGTCTTGGGAAGGTAGAGTGTACACAGACCTTAACCCTACCCCTAAGGGTAGAGGCTATTTCCGGGAGACCCTCGGCTCAAAGACAAAAGATTTGTAACAACAACAGAAAACATACACAGAAGATCAACACCGTGAGTGACAGCAAAATAAGTGGACGGACAATAATTATGGAAATAATAAAAATTGAAAATAAAAATAAAATAAAGTAAAAAATAATAAACAAAAAATAAAAAGTGGGATGAAACAATAACCGCTAGCAGTCCTATATAAAACACTATCAAACTAACCAGAACATGAAGAAAAACGCTTAATTACCCCCTAACCTACAACCCTAATGCTCGACCTCCGCACCTCCCTATCCTCCCTCACAATGTAAACTAATAAAAGAAAATTATTAATTTAAAACAAAAGGCTAAAATGTAAAAATGACTATTGTATTTTTGTGGTTTTTTCGTTTGACAATGCATTTAATTGACGTACTTAAATCCCAAATGCAATTAAGAACTAAAATGCTATGAGATGAAGAATTTAATATTTTTTTATAATTTTCTATGGTTTTAAAACAACTCTAAATATGCATGAACAATATAATGCAAATAAATGCAAAACAAATTGGATAAGAATGAAGAAAAATTCCTACAATTATATGAAGTAATTAAAGAAAACTATTTTGAAATATTTTTAGGAGTGATTTGCATTAGGGCAAAAATTAGGTGTTCACTACGTAACGACGGATTTAACGATACGATACAATAAAATTTAAGTAACAACCAAAACAACATCGTATTTAAAGTAACAATACGATACAATACAATAAGTAACAACCATCCAAACAAGCTATAAATGATCACCCATAAATTTTACTCCATGTTCATTTTCCTTTGACATTCATGGTATAATACAAACCACACACATGACGATAAATGAGGATTCTGGTACAAGTCTACACTAAAAAAAATTATTTTTAAATTAGAAGAAGAAGATGTGACAAGCATGGTTTTAAAGTCTCCAAGTTTTTTCAATTTATAATTATTGGAGAGTGGAGGCTGGAGACCCTTCCATCCAAGAAATCGACCTGGTCAAATAAGGGAAAAAATTATGAATCTAAGAGGACTTTTCCTTCAAGTCAAATGAAATTTTACAAATCTTGCACATGGAAAAAGAAAAAAGGAAATATAAAAATCTTGCATAAGGAAAAAGAGAAGCAAATACAGCATATGACTGGTAGCAGCTCTCTATCTATATCCCCCAATTCAAACGTAGCAAATAGAGATCAAGCAAATTAAAAATAAAGCCTAAAATATGATAAATTGTAGAAAAAATGTTAGATAAGGAAATAAAGTCAAAGGCGATCCTGAACGTTATAGGTTCAAATTCATAACTCTATCATATCTCATTTAATTTAATAAGTTTAAAATTTATTATTTATATATATTTAATAATTTTTTGGATAAAATACAAAGTATGAGCGAAAGTTATGTGTTCAAATAAACTCATAATATCTACATTGGATACGTCGTTGTTAAGGATTACGGTATTATGAATATGATCTATTTATCTTTAATCAAAAATCTCAAATTTCAACCCCGCAAATAGAAATAAATCTAATAGGGGAGCTTCATTTTTGATGGACTATACCCAATGCAAATTCAAATTAATCAAGATAGTGAGTGAGAAACTAACTAAAAAACAATAAATGTGGGACTTCGTATCCTAGTAAGCTTCCACGTCGATTAAAGAAAGAGCAAACAAGCACCATGCAGAAAGCATTGTGGTCACCATCACAACTTCTTTTTTACTTTTTTTCTTTTGAAACGGCAAAGACACTAATGGAATTTTGTGAGAAGACGAGGGACCGGGACGGAGCTACGGTACGGAGAGTGGGTTCGGTGGAATTCAGTAGTTATGATTCAAACTTTATATTTATCTTAAAAGTTTATTAAATATATTTTAATTATTAATTTAAAACTCAGTAACTTAAAGCAATTAAATTATTGAACTCATAAGCTTGAAATTTTGGCTGTGCCTCTGACGAGGGTAGTTATGATGTTGCAAAAAAGTGTACATCCTTGTTGTATACTTGTATCTTAAATCTTGAAAGTTGTTAATTCACCTTGAAAGTGCACTCTCTCTCTTTTTGGGATTAGATTTGAGCTTGCACTTATTTTCTCTCTCTCCTTTTTTCTTTTTTTTTGGGTTTTGTTGTTGTTGTAGATAGTTCACTATTTTCAAGTTAAGGTTAAGTTCTTTATCGGATTGTGGTTAACATTTTAAACTATTTCGTACTTATGTAGAAACAAGTAACTGAATCTCATTAATATTTAATGTAGCCTATATCCGTAAGGTACTTCAACTTTCACAAGAAGTGATCACGTAGGATTTCAAGGTTCAATTTTGGCAATAACCATGAAAGAGATGTAAGAGATATGAAGAGAAAGTCGTGCTAGCTTATAAGAAACATTATAAACTTTACAGTTTGAGTCAATTTTGTGAGTAATATTAAAGTTCGTCTCTCTTATTCTAACTCAATATCATGTCTAACATTGAGAGAGCTATGAATTTGAATGGAGGAAAGGAGTAATAGTGCACGAAATATGCTTGAGTTTCACATCAGGTGGGAAGAAAATCTTGAGCAATTTATAGAACAGGCATCATAAAATCTTTCCCTTCGAGCTAACTTTGTTTAACGCGTGTGAAGGTAACTTATAGGAGTGTGTGGAAGTCAGGGATTAAGGTAGAAAGTTAGTAGGTAGTTAAACGTATTTTTCTTTTATACTAGTAATATTATTTCCTTATTCATAGTTTGTTTTTATTTCCTTTTGTTTCTTTCCTTTAAGTTATCTTATTATCTTGTTGTTGTTGCTGCTTGATAATACCGCTTCTTTTACTTTTTTCCTTGAGTCGAGAGTCTATCAAAAACAGTCTATTTACGTTTATAAAGTAGGGATAAGACTACATATAACGTATATACTATAGATCCTACTTATTGAATTTGTTATTGTTTTTGTTTTAAACGATCGTGAGAAAATGACCACTTAAAATCTCAAAATTTTTTGTTGCTAATTAAATTTTTTGATTAATTATATTAGATAAAGAAAAATTAGAAGCACTAAAGGGAGTGTCAATAGCATGATCTTAAAAACTTAAATAGTCCCTCACCACCACCCACCACCACCACCCTACGTGTCATTTTATGCACATTTTATTCGTATACTCCTATATCCCATCCCTTTTTAGTACATCATATTAATATTAATATCCCTCGTTCTATTTCTCATATACCCACAAGCCAAACCATCCTCCTACAGACAAAGAAAAAAAAAAAAAAAAACCTCCTCTCGTTCCTCTCTTTGTTTCTACCGGCGCCGTCCTCATTTCTCTCCTTTGAATCCATAATTCTTGCACACACAGTACAATCTTTGGCCCAAGTGTTTTTCTTTTCAGTCCTCTGTTCTGTAATGGCAACGGCACCGGTCAAGTCACAGCCACTGCATTATTTCTCTTTACCCCAGTTGAAATGGGGCCAAAAAAGCCACACTAACACCAACCACCGCTTCCGCCGCCGCGAGTCTCCTTCGTCTACAGCCGATAACCACCTCAATACACCCCAAACCACCGACTTGAACGGTGGTTCTGACTCCGATAAGCTCCCAGTAGAAGAACAAAAACAAGAAGAACATGTAGTAGTAGAAGAAGAAGAAGGGCAAAAAGAGGAAAAAGTGTTGTGGAATTTAAGGCCAAGAAAGAGTGTGATGAAGGTGGGGTTAGAGGCTGAAACGGCGCCGTTAAAGAAGAACGTCGAAATGGAAGTTGAAAGCAGTAATCACATAAGGTCGCAGAGGGTGAGAGATAATAACGTGGATAATGGGCATGGATTCGGGTCGGGTAAGAAAGAGAAAAAGAAAAAGTTATGGATCTCGTTGTCAAGGGAAGAGATAGAGGAAGACGTGTATTCTATGACTGGGTCAAGACCCGCTAGGAGGCCCAAGAAACGATCCAAGACAATTCAAAAACAACTCGATGTATGAAAAAAGCTAGCATCTTTTTGTTGTTTTTTTAATGCTTTTGCTTTCTTTTCTTGTTCTTATGGTCTGCTTGGTGTGTTTGTTTTTTGCAGAATGTTTTCCCTGGGATGTATTTAGTAGGTCTAACGGCTGATTCGTTCAGAGTTAATGATACTACGGTATGGGCTCAACTCACTTTCTATGTCTGTGTTTCTTTCAAAACATTACCTCCTCAGAATTTATGTGGCATACTTTCTTTTTTAGTCTGTCGCTGAAAATGTCATACTTCCTTGTTTAGAAGTAATTAAACGTTTAACTTCCTATTTTATCCGTAATAAGATGAGTTTTATCTACAAATATATATGACTTGTTTTAAATCACAAGTTTCAAAAGTCTCTCTTTTTCTAACTCTAAGCCCAATCAAACACCGCCACATGAATTGGGAGTATTATCTTTGGCAGTGCTTTATATGATGTTAAGATATAATTGAGAATTGCTTGTTTGTTGCAGAAGTAGATACGGCATAGCTGGTGTATCCAAACTTTTCCTTCTCTGGCAAAAGGTCTGGCCTTTCTCTTGTTGAGTATTTGTGTTTTTGATGGTTCTCTATTATGTTTGATTTATTTGGTGGGTGTTTTATAGAGTTTTGAGGGCTTAATATTATGGATTGCAGACTTTGCAAGGATTGAGGAACCAAGGGGGAAGCTTAGAGCTTGAGCATTGCTGCATTCATGCCTCAATTTTGGAGGTATAATGTATTGAATTACGTAGAAGCAATAGGATAGCATCTTGGTTGTATCTAGTGTTCGTCTAGTTTATTTCAATTAAGACTATATGGGTATATTTTGAATGATTTTGGTTGCAATGGTGTAACCTAATGTATGTAAAAAAAGGAATTTGAGATATGGATGGATAGAATTTGTTACTTTCTGTTGTTATTTAATTTTCCCTCATAATGTGGCTTGACAGGCTTCCAGACTCTGTTTGGGGGCAGGAGTCAATATTTGTTCGCAAATTGATTCTGTTTCGCGAATGTCAGTGGAGATGCTGCTTGCTTTCCTATATTGGGAAGGAGATCTCCATCTTGTCTGGAGCTACAGATGACAAAGGGTGAATAATTTATGTGCTTTCTGAACATACTTCTTGATTTGCATGACTCATGATTAAGACTTGAGGATAACTTTCCTGTCACTGACGAAATTATGCTAGGGGAACTTTTTTCTTTGGGTATTGCAAAAGAAAGGCAAGTATTAATTTTTATCGAAGATAGCATGTTAATTAATGTTGCCTTGAGATGTTTCATGCCCTCCAAAGAATGATGTACATACTGGTTTTTTCTCTTTGAAGTTCTGTTGCAATCATATGATAGAAACATACAGAATTCATAGGGATCATGAAATTAGAAAGTTTGTTTATAGATTTTCAAAGTGCAAGATTTGGTCGAATGACGTTTATACTTGCAAGCTGTGTTCTCTACGGTGTGCAGTGAAACTTTGTCATATAGTTTGTTGAAGTAATGCATCTTCATATCTGGACAGTATTGATGCAGTGTACTAAACTCTACTTTCAGACAGTCTTACGTATTAGTGCCGAAAATGCTACAATGTGTATTAGTTAATTTATGGTATTTAAGCACTCCTCATCCGTGATTTCAATGGGGAGATTATTTCCTTATGATCTAGTAGGATTAATAAACTCCATCTCCTTTTGGTTATTGAAATTAAGTGCATCATGCTTATGTGACTGGGAAGGATTGGATTTCTTTTTTCTAACTTAGTATATATTGATTTATCGGGTAAAATATGTCAGCCAAACTTGAATATAGAATGTGTGTTTATTCTAGTATACCAGTTTTGGTTATAGAACATACTTGAGTCTATTAGAACTAGCAAGACCAGGAAAGGAAAAATGAAGAAGATCATCCATTTATTCTGTTACTAGCTCTGACGAGTAATCTCCTGCTCTTCGAGATCATTTCCTAATCGAAAGATTTGCCCAGCCTGTTCCTGCGTAAGAGGGAGGTAAGAGATTTAACCTATATATAGAAAGCAAAAATCTTTCCATTTGGTGTATAAAGAAAAGTAGGATGAAGCAAACAATGAAGTATCAAAACAACAGCTTCTGTAGTATCAGGAATTCTGCCTTCCCGAATCAACTTTCTTTCCTCTTTGCAGTCTAACTTATTAAAATGGTGCATGCACCTAGATTCTTGCTCTTAAGAACAATATACTCATTTACTATCATTGTACTTCACCAGACCATCAGTGCTTGATCCACAAATATAGCAGCATCTTCTGCATATCTCTGTGCCCTCCCCTCAACCTCCCCCGTCAGAATACATACTAATTTGTAACTAGGCTGCTGGTTGTGGAGGAACAGAAATGTTAGTTTTGAACCTTTCAGAAACTTGGAAATATTGAGGCTCTTTATGGTTTTCATTTATAAATATGTATTTAGTTACATCTCGTATTTTTATGAAATTTCTTTTATATAATATGGAGGTTAAGTATATTTTATGATTTTGAATACAAAATATGTACAAAAACATACATATTGCACTTATATATAATTAGTTGAAATTTATATTAAAGGTAAGAGGTGTGTTCTCACTTAACCCGAACTCCAGTCTCTTGTTTACTTTCCTCCTCCTTTGGCTTTATGATAATTTGACTCTTCTTTCCTCCTAAGCATGGTAAGAGGCGTGTTCTCTTGACCGTTTCATTGAAAATATATTCTACATTCCTTTCGGGCCCGTAGTTGACATCTTTGACTGGTAAGTTGGTGTGTGTATATGTATGTATGTGTATATATATATTTATTCCACTTCCATATAAAAGGGACAAAGGAATGTATGATCCCGCAGAGTTAATGTTATTGCTCTACGTAATGCTTCTCCTTCTTCGTACTTCCATATTGCTTACTCTTTTTTTTTGTTTTTTCTTTTGATAAAGTAAGCGGAATTTTATATATGGCATCCAAAAGATGCAAGGTGTACAAAAGAGAGTACTTAAAAAAACAGTCAGCTATGAACATAAAGGAGCTAAGCAAGAGCTAAAGAGCTGACAAAATAAAAAAACTTCATATGACAGTCATTAGAAACTAAGTTATGCCAACTATATGACCATAGAAAACATCTAGCCTTAAGCACCATAGCAGGTGATATCCCGTCAAAACACCTTCATATTGCTTACTCTTGAATGGTTGTCCTGATCACCTTGTATGAGACTCTGAGGTGTTTTTGTGTCTCCTGTGACCGTGTGACATTAATTCCCTTTATAATGAATGGGAAATGGTTTTTCTAGGAAAGCAAATACAATGTGAAGATGAATAGGTCTTGGGGCTCTTGCCCTAAGGGCTGTTGTTTGCCTGAATCATAGCTCTGTAGCATTTGGTAGGTTGCTTCAATGCGTGGTTTATGTTAAGGTAGGACTCCTTGTTACTACTTGTGGTGTTTTTCCATCTATAGCTTGAGGCTGTTTTATTGATTTCTGGTGATCTAAGAGTGCGTTAAGGAATAAGCTCGTCTTTCCAACTAAGTGATGGATGTCTTAGTTGGTGTACCTATTTATTTTCTTGTCGGTTGATATATGAAAGGCTTACGTTTTATGGCGCGAGGTCTAGATTATAGATTGGATTTTCTCGTCGAAAGGGCAGTTCCAGTGCATGAAGCTTTGCTATGTGCAGGGTTGGAAAAGAGGGTGAACTACATTGAGTCTACTTTTACGTGACTTCTTTGATCACGGCGGAAATGATGTAATTAGCTGGACCTAAGTCATGAGATTGCACGGGGGAAATCTTGATCTGCATACAGTGCTGGTGTTTACATCAGTGATTTTCTTTGATCTTCTCACACTATTGAATATACTTTTCTTTAGATGAAAACTGCGATAGGTTGATTCTCAGTGAATATAAACTATGATATCATGAATCTTCTAAATTCAGGGCCCTCGAAATATTGATTGGATTGCTATAGATTATTCGTATAGTTGATTTTATTTGAGATTAACATGTAGTTGATTGATTAACACATTGACCGTCACTTTAATCATGCTTCAAATATGTCGCAATCCTCTCTCTTTTGCTTCAAAAGGTTTACAAGATAGGTCTAACTTGTCTGTTTATATATAGTACTAATAATTTTGGTTTATAGCAATTGGATTAAAAAAAGGTTTTGATTTTTGATTTTTGTTTTTCTTCTAGGATAGTTGCTTTGATTTTAGTTAGAATAATTCGTTTTGAAGAAGTGGTGTTGGCTTTCGTTTGTCTGAGGGAAAAAAAAATTACTCCAACACAAGTTCATTCAAATGATCTATAATTGCATGACAAGTCAAATCTTGGTGACCGGCATAGGCGGATGTAGAGTAGCGGCGCTAGGTTTATCTGAACCCATAATTTTTTATGTGAAGCATAAATTTATGAATAAAAATTTATTTAAATTGTAACACATGGTAGGTTTGAATCCATAAGTTTTACTATAATATAATGAGTTCAATGCTAAGAGTCTTAAAGATTGAACTCACAAAATTTAAATCATGAACCCGTCTCTAAATTAATCGAGAAATGAGCTACCTCCAAACTATTACATGGATACGCAAGAAAAGAAAATGTTAACATAGTCAGACCTTTCAGTAACAACATTTTTATATAACAATCATTCACTATAAAAGCTTAATTTTTTTTGAAATTAATTTTTATGTTATGTTATAATATATATCATCTATAACAATAGATTACTATAATAATAAAAAAATATCGAAAAAAATAAAGATGTTACAGAGAAGCTTGACTGTATAACAGCAAGTTTTCGGTATCCTTACCATTGTCCCTTGATCACAAGTGATCTAGTCAGTGTTAATTGAATTGACCATCAATTAAGCAAGCAAAAGCAGAGATAGGTAAATGTATATTTCCTTACTATAGTTTATGAGTGCGTCTTTGATTTATATTACTCACGTTAAACCTGCCAAAGAAATAAGATCAGCCCCCTAGTTTTTTTGTCTGCCTACTCTGTGTAACAAACTAAAAGTAGACAACTCTTTTTCGTAGGGCGTCCCTCTTTAATTTGTATCCGTTTTATTTTTATGTTTGTACTGGTATCTATTTTTTTATTAAACCTTTCGAAAAGACAATTTTACCTTTTTACAAACAGTCAAGCCTACTTTCTCTTCAAATAAACCTCATTCCTCTACTTCCATTCCTATACTTTGCAAATACTCTCTTTCTCTCTCTCTCTCTCTTTCTCCCGTTCTTCGCTTTTACGATCGCTATTGTTTTTGATATTCATCGCTTTAACTGTTTGTCCGCCAACAATATTACGTATAATCACAGGTACATTGCAGTACCTTTACGTTCTGGGTATTGTTTTTTTTTTTTTTGTGATAGTCATTTTCTACAGGTTTTTGTTTTCCTTTTTTTTTTTTTTTTTTTTTATATTCTTGTTCGATAGGTTGTTAGGGGTTAGTTCTATAGTGATTTTTTGTCATGTATACCTTAATTTTATGGAGCTGATGTTTTTTTTGTTTTTTTGTGTTTAATTATTGGTGTTAAATTTGTGCTTTGTTGAGTTTTTTTGTTTTGTAACTGGTTAACTTCAGCGTTTTAGCAGTTGATGTTTTTGTTTTGTAGATGATGTTTGGGAGTTTATGTTTTTGTTTTGTTTTGGTAATATGCTGAAGTTTTTGAACGTTTGTGTTTGTTTTAAATGAACATTTCTATAAATTCTTTAGCTAGGGAGCTGAAGTTTTTGTGTTTTGTACTTCAGCTTGTTTTTGTTTTGGAGCTAAAGTTTGTGCTTTGTTTTGGTGAAACTTCAGCATATAGGGAGCTGAAGTTTTTGTGTTTTGTACTTTAGCCTGTTTTTGTTTTGGAGCTGAAGTTTGTGCTTTGTTTTGCTGAAACTTCAACATATAGAGAGCTAAAGTTTGTGCTTTGTTTTGCTGAAACTTCAGCATATAGAGAACTGAAGTTTTGTGTTTTGTATTTCAGCTTATTTTTGTTTTGGAGCTGAAGTTTGTGCTTTGTTTTGCTGGAACTTCAGCATATAGGGAGCTGAAGTTTTGTGTTTTGTACTTCATCCTGTTTTTGTTTTGGAGCTGAAGTTTGTGCTTTGTTTTGCTGAAACTTCAGCATATAGAGAGTTGAAGTTTTGTGTTTTGTTTATGGTGACCCTTCAACATATAGGGAGCTGAAGCTTTTTGTTTTATATTTGCTGATTTTGTCTTCTTTGAGATGATGTTTTTAATTGATATCTTTTACTTTCTTTCAACAGATGGCTTCTTCAAATCCTCCAGCAACTAAAGCATCTAAAAACCGTACACAATCAAAAGCTCCTTCAGTCCGTATTGTTCCTCCTACAAGAGCAGGGGAAAGGTATTTTGAGTTTCGAGATTGGTTTAACTGTCGTGCTTACTGGAAGGGTAGCCACGATTTGAAGAGTTCGATCAAATCTTTCTTGACTCCTGCACAAGAAGAAAAGTTAACTAATGGTACTTTTCGATACATTTTGGCTATGGAGAACTTGAAATGCAGCATGAAGTTTGTTTATTGCTTGTGCCTTTCTTGTATATTCACCAATGATCGAAACTCCATTAGTTTCAAGATTTTTGGGCATAATGTATTGTTCACCCTTGAAGACTTTCACATTA
>MDKI01230408.1:0-14940 GCA_005239505.1 Nicotiana paniculata
ATCCTATATTACTTGTCGACCACGTACACTTGCGTGTGCATTGGGATTTCGACCAACACTTTCTGTACTTCCACATTATATTGGCATTGTTGTAAATTATTCTGTGAAGTCTTACATAGATGTAACGTTTGGTCATCTCTACATTCATGTTATTTATCTTGTAGACCAGTGGTGTCTTGACTAGTCCTCGTCACTATTCCACCGAGGTTAGTCTTGATACTTACTGGACACCGATGTGGTGTGCTCATACTACATTTATGCATATTTTTGTGTGCAGATCCAGGTATATATTGTAGTAGTTGTGTGGATGGTTGCCGAGGAGACTCAAGGTAACCTGCTGATGCGTTCGCAGGCGTCGGAGTCACGTTCTTTGTATTTATTATTCATACATTGTTGTATCTTTTTTCAAACATTTGTACTTAGAAGTTGTAGAAGATTCGTAGAGCTTATGACTGGTACTACCGGTTTTGGAAAAGTTTGTACGTTCTGTGGAGATTCTATATCAAGACTGTTAGTTTTCCTTTATTTATTGTTGTTATTCAGTAACTTCTAGGCTTACCTAGTCTCTAAGACTAGGTGTCATCACGATACCCAACGGAGGGAATTTGGGTCGTGACACATTGACATATGATCAACACAATTATTAGCTTGTCTCGTGAAATAAGGATATTTTAAATTCGAATATAAGGCATGTATGCTCTTCTATCACAACACGGTCAGGGTGGATATCGACATCATCTCTCACCCTTAGTAACATCAGGGAAATACTCGAATCGGTTTCAATGATAACCTTCTTCAAGTTGTAATTTGTCGCTAGGGTTAGAACATCATGTATAGCCTATAGTTCTGGTGTAAGGCTTGATATTGCTTTCATACTATATTTTTCATATAATCCACCCAACACCTTCCTTTGTCATCTTGTGCAACACCTCAAATTCTGCTAATCCTGAGTTGGACATGAAACTGTCATTTGTATTGATCATAATAAATTTTAGCGGAGGAAAAGACCAACTAATGAAGATGTGTACATTGCTTTGTCTGATTGTTGATTGAACATGACAATATTGAATTGTGTTTTTGTAGCAGCAAGATCAGTAGTATGCCAATTTGTGAAAGGCATCGACATTGCCGTTGAATTTGGTTACTAGAACTGTGATGAAAAATAAAGTGAATGAAAACTCTAAACAATAAGGTTTTATATATATATATATATATATATATATATATATATATATATATATATATATATATATATATATATATAGTGTCATGTGAGCCAAATCTTAGATGGACTGGGATGTACCATTTAGCAAAACAAAGTAAGTAAAAATATTTAGGATTAGGATTTTAAAATTAGTAAATAAAAAAAAATATTCAGGAAACCGAAGTCTATAAAGCTTGGGATTCAAAAAACTCGAAAAACTGCATATATGCTAGTTTTTTCACGCTTGCGCATGTACCCGATTTTTTATTATTTTCTTTTCCCTATTTATATTTTGAATTGGAAATTTATATCAGTGTCTTATTTAAAATAAAATTCAGTAGATGACCTAACCAGGGCAGGGAATAGAGAAATGGAGTAAGAAGAGAGAAATGTTAGTGAGGGTATACGTACTTGACAATATGAGGACCGCTAGAGAGCATCCACAGAAGAGAGATCTCGCAGATAGTAGTGTTACAAACACCTTGCTCGTCCTCGGGAAGCTTCATCTGCTTCAGTGCTACGAGTTCGTCAGTAACCCCGTGTCTCACTTTGAACACCTTTCCGTAAGTCCCCTCCCCTACCTTCTCAAGCTTCACGAATTCCTCCATGACCGATGCACTCTTTCTAGCAGTCGTAATCTCTCGCTCTCTACTAGACACTTGCTCATGACTTGTAAAATCTATGAACCTCGAGCTCTAATACCAATTTGTCACGACTCAAAAATTCAACTAGTCGTGATGGAACCTAACCCAATCCACTAGGTAAGCCAACTAACAATTGTCCAATTCCAATGAAATAAAAAAAACAATTAAATAGAGAAGCTAACTGAATCTTATACATTCCCTAAGAACTGGTAGTACAAATCATGAACTTCTAAGAATAGAGTTTACAAAGCTGAAATGAAGTAAATACATCTATTTGAAAAGTACATAAATAAAGTTTTATAGATCTAAGGCTACCATGAACAAGAGGCAGCTACAACCGGAACGCAGGTACATCTTCAATTCCAGCTCCTGTCGATTACAACAACGTCAGTCGTCAACATCCACACCAAGTGGTGAAATAGACTATCAATGAGATAAATCAATTGACATAGGACATCTTGTTACATATAGAAGACAAGATATCTTCATTCCCGTACAATGGATAATATATAATTATATACTTAGTGCCTACAACAATTGATCCTCTACTGTGAGAAAGACTTGCTCATAAAAGACATGCCAAGGAGCTGAAAAAGCTATCTGGAAGGGTTCGGAGTGCATAGAGTCTTCCTTAAGTTCAACAGCTATTCTTTTATTATTTTGTAGTTAATAGACGATGCCATGTAATTGTGTATAAGCATGAAAAACGTAATAATTTAATGTTAACAACTCACTTCTATACGAATTTGTAACTTAATAGTTTCAAACACAGTGGTGGCTCAACAAAATTAGTAGCTAAAGCCAAATTCAAATAAGAGGCATTTTCTTTGTTATGTATTTTTTGTTTATAGCATAGTACTTTTACAAGATACAAAGTGTTCAAATCCACAACAAACATCTGATAATAATATTGAAATAATATTATAAAGGGTTAATTCAAGTTAATAAGATGTAAGTCATGTGTTTGTAATATGTTATCTTGGATTTTATTGTAAAAAATATTATTTAGTAATATAAATTTGAGTAGTTTAATTCAAAGTACTAAATTTTTTTACTGTTAAAATGTATCAGTATTTGTATCTTTCTCATATAGATTTTTTCTACGAATTTAATATTATCTAAGCCAACTAACATCCAAAAATATATTAAAGCGTTTAGGTCCCAAAAATTTGAGTGCCTAAAGCAAATATTTTACTTGCCTGGTCCTTGAACCAATCGTATTCAAATTCACTAAGAACTGTTTGGTTTGGGGTAAGAATATCTAATTTCCAACTATAACTTATAACATTTGATATAAAATTTTGCATTACTACAATAATCAAGTATATTTAATACATTTTTTAGTTTCTTATATTAACCTTTGCATAAATTATGTGAATTTTAATACTAAGAAACCAGGAATTATATTACTAAGGCTAGTATAACTTTCACGAAATTTATATATTATTTTATATGAAATAAAATGCAGAATACACACATATATATACAGAGAGAGCATACTTAAGATATGGGAGTACTCAAAGATAAAAATATTATTAAATTATAAATCCTTACACGCACTAATTTTACATTATTATTAACTAATAATCTTTCAATATTTAAAAGCCACTTTCATGGCCCCATGGTAGGAAGAAAATAAAAATAAAAAATAAATAAATAAAACGTAGCTGCTACAATTTATCTAGAGGTTTCACGTGTAAAAGAAAGAAATAGGGTGGGCAAAATAAAATACTCCTAGTACTAATAAATCAAAGAAAAAATGGCCACGGCGAGAGGCCACAAACAATGCCACAAAACTCCGTTGTTACTTAATTGTCATAATTCGGAGCTTTATAAAATGCTTCCCTTGTTGCGCAAAGCCAAAAGAATGTCACGTCTTCTCGCCCCAATATTACTTCCTTCTTCAGCTCCTATTTCTGTCCCTAATTTCAACGCCACTCGCTCTCTCACCACTTCACATCTTCTTCTTCTTCCGGTAAATTCTTTTTCTTTTATTTATTACTATTACTTATGCACGTGTGTGAGCGTATGATCTTTATTTCGCTACGTGTAGAATTGTCAGCTAATGAATTATGTACTTGCTCAATGTTGTGAATGAAAGAGGTTTTTGGGTTTAAGACCCAAGATTGGATTTAGTGGGAAATCTTGGGGTTCATTGAGAGGAATGGCAACAAAAATGGATAGCGTACAGCAAAAACCAGAGTCCATATCTTACTTAAATCAGCAAGAAGCTGCCGAAATAGATGAGATACTTATGGGTCCTCTTGGTTTCAGCGTTGATCAACTTATGGTTAGCCTCTTAATTTTCCCTCTTTTCTTTTTTCCATAATTGTAATATCTTTTTAACTTTTGTTAGGGAATTTTTTTTTGTATGCTAGGTGACTTTGTGGTTTTGATTGTAGGAACTGGCTGGCTTGAGTGTTGCCACTGCAATTGCAGAGGTGAGTAGTTCAAATTCGCTTTGCAATTTTTCTACAAAGATTTCTATATATTTTATTTATCAACTTCTTTAATTCAATTAATGACAAATTGACAAGGTTGAAGATGCATTTTGATGAGACTTCCAGTTTGTTTCAGTTGTATGGGTTTGAGTATTTTCGTTATGTTAGATCTTGACGCAAAAGTAACAATGTAAATGTATAGCATCTGCATTCTTGGCCTGTCGAATTTTTGAATTTTTAGTAATTTGTTTTTCCCCTGCATATTGGACATTAAAATTTTTGTCCTCATTTCTCTCCCATCTTAGCAATTTTTGAGTGGAGTATAGGTTGATAGACAAATACCATCAGGCTTTTGATTCGTTGAGGCTTTAAGGCTGTGATTTAATTCTTTTGACAGGTCTACAAACCAAGTGAGTTCAGTCGTGTTCTTATTATTTGTGGTCCTGGCAATAATGGTGGTGACGGTCTTGTAGCTGCTCGTCATCTATATCACTTTGGCTATAAGCCATTCATATGTTACCCTAAGCGTACTGCTAAGCCTCTTTATAATGGTTTGGTAACTCAGGTATCAATTTATATTCAGCTTTGTGATGAACAATTTTATCATCCATATTTCAATTAGAAGTTTCATTTATTCAGCTTTTTTATGCATCAACCTTTTTCTAGCTCGAGTCGCTGTCAGTTCCTTTCTTGTCATTGGAAGATCTACCAAAGGACTTGTCTAACAGCTTTGACATTCTAGTAGATGCAATGTTTGGATTCTCGTTCCACGGTACAGTTTTTCTTGAGTTCTTTTTGTCATTGAGCTTCAACAATTAATTACTCAACTTTAAGAATCTTTTGGTTGGAAGCCTTTCATTTATATTTCTTTCTCTTTCTTTTGTTCATGTCATTTACATTGTTTTGTGGATAAGTTGTTTTTGCTTTACCTTTGTATAATGATTCCTCCTATCATGGAAAAGAACGGGAGCGGTGGGGTTATTTAAGAAAGAATTCTGGTGTAACTGCTTATATCCTTAGCCATGTAGTAATCCTTTCTTTTTGATCCATATAAAACTAGAATCTTCTTCCTTTCCAGATGAGATGACACTGCAGCTGGTATCAGAGAAAACAGAGAAATAGAAAATGTACACTGTTAAACATATAGGGCATTTTCTTTTGTTGAGGCAGGATAATGATGGTTTTTTCGTCAAATTTCATTGTGGTTTCCTGGTGGAAAGATTTACAAGTATTGTCGTTTGTTTTAAGGTCTGGTGGAAATGTATAGAATGGTTTGATACCCGAAATAGATCAGAAAGGAGGGTTTTTTGTCCATGATTAACAGGAAAGGGAAAAAATTACAAAAGTAATCCTTCTACATTCCTTAGTTGCAAGGCTTGAAACCAAATATAGATTTTTAAAAAATGAAGGGGCAGAGTGTTGAGGCAGGATAAGGATGGTTTTTGGGTCAAATTTGTCGTGTTTTCCTTGGAAGAAAATCTACAAATGATTTTGTTTGTATTAAGGTCTGGAGTGTGTAGAATTGTTTGATACATGATATAGCTCAGAAAGGCGGTTTTTTTTGTCGATGACTAACAGGATAGAGAAATAATTAAAATATCCTTCTACATCCCTCAGGTGGATGGCCTGAAATCAATAATATATAAAAATGAAGAGAAACTGAGATTCTTCTTTAGGTCTAATTATAATAAGATTTTAGTATAGAACCATAGAGAAGAGAAGAGAAGTTGTCGGATAGAATGAAGGAACAGAAAAATTGAATGAGGTAGCAACCAAGTACCTTTGCAAAGGTTGCTTCCAAAAAATTTATGGAAACAATCTTAAACTTCCTAGATTAAGAAAAGGAATTTTTGTCTTTTCAAAAGATAAAACAAAAGAAGAAGTTTTTGTAGTAAAGTGTGTGCACCGCTATCTTTCTTTAGTTTTTATAACATGTCTAGTAATCTCTTAAAACTTGTCCAGGTAACCCAAGGCCACCTTTTGACGACTTAATTCAGAGACTCGTGGGACTAAAGATTAGTGACGATAAGCATCAGAAATCACCTGCCATCGTCTCTATAGATATCCCATCTGGATGGCATGTGGAAGAAGGAGATCTAAGTGGTGAAGGTATTAAACCTGACATGCTGGTATGTATCTTTTTTTTGTTTGTATTTGATATTTGGATCGCCTTACTGTTTTGACTTTCGTTTAATTTCGAGTCACCTAACAAGTAAAATTTCTTGAATGTAGGTTTCTCTAACTGCCCCTAAGTTGTGTGCCAAAAGGTTTTCTGGCCCGCACCACTTTTTAGGTGGCAGATTTGTTCCACCATCCATTAAAAACAAATTCAATCTCCAACTACCAGCATATCCTGGCACTTCCATGTGCGTCCGAATTGGAAAGCCTCCAAAAATTGACATATCATCTATGAGGGAGAACTATATTTCTCCTGCGCTGCTTGAGGAGGAGGTCGCCGCTGACCCCTTTGATCAGGTATAAGTTAATTAAAGCAGAGTGGATGATGCCCGACAACTTTTTTTTTTCTTGTAATCTTGATAGATAGTTGACCATATTTCAGGTGTCACTAATTCTAAGCCATGTTTCTAGAATATTGTCTGTGATTTTATGTTTAACTTCTAAATTCCGTTGTTGCTTTATAACTAGATCAGCCTTGTCTTTATGCAGTTCCAAAAGTGGTTTGATGATGCAATGGCTGCAGGCTTGAAGGAACCGAACGCTATGGCCTTGTCAACTACTGGAAAAGATGGCAAGCCGTGAGTCTCACATGGCTTTTCCAAAAACTTAATCATTTTATTTTATATTTTAACGCATCTGCTGGAATAATTTGTGACTCTCTTGCATTATTGAATGACCAAGAAATTGTGATGAGAGCTATTTTTAGAGAACTTTCATAAGACAGTTTGGTTCACTCAACTGTGAAACTAGCAACAGTTTTGATATGAGAATTAGCAGGATATTTAAGGAAAATTGTTGTCTCTCTCTCTGTCTCTCTCTCTCTCTCTCTCTCTCTCTCTCTCTCTCTTTACACTTTTGAGAAGATTGGAAAATGATGTCTCTTTGTACAATTTTCTGCTATTCCTTCCAATGCCCTTTGCTTACTATGCAAAAAGAGTGCTGTCCATTTGCATTGAATGGCAAGTGAATCTAATTTTCCCATTGGTTCTTTACTTTATAAACCTACTTTGTGGTACTTGTAACCATAAAAAGCTAGATGGTTGGGAATTTTGGTTAGATTATCATTTCATTTGAATGAGACATGTCTGCAGATAGCTTAAATTTTGAATCTTTGATTAGCGTCTCAAATTGTGTATATGCATGTTGGTTCTGGTTTTAAATTCTTCGAAAAGTTGTTTTATCTCTTACTTGGACCATAAACTTATGGCATATTATGACTTTTGTTTCAACTGAAGCACATCACGGATCGTATTGCTGAAAGGATTTGACAAGGATGGTTTTGTCTGGTTAGTTCTGCTCTCTTTTATGGTAGTACATTCTAAATGTCATTCAGAAGATACTACTTTGTTTTTTAATTCTTACGTTGAGTCTTCTCTGTGTAGGTACACCAATTATGAAGGTAGCAAGGGCCAACAAATAGCTGAAAATCCTCGTGCTGCACTCCTCTTTTACTGGGATGATTTGAATCGCCAGGTATGTCCTGAGTTAAGCTATCTATGATAGAGGATCTGTTGGTGTTCTTGTCCCTATCTTCATGAAGAAAGATTTAAGCAGTCTAATTAGGAAATTAGTAAGCAATCAATACCTATTTACTATTGTTAGCATAGACTAACAATACAAGTGTTTATATCTCTTAGCATTTTGTGGGAAGATGGAAAATCTACTATATGATATTCATACTTTACTAGCCCTTCTTAGTTGCCTGCCGGACTAAAAAGAAACTGCTTTTGTATTTTCTAGTGTTTATCTTAACATTTGGCATGTTTTATGAGTAAAAGTTGCCTATTAGAAAAGAACTCAATCCATGTGCAAGCTACATTGGGTGTTGAATTATATGCCATGGTTGCTTCTCCTTCCGCTGATGAAATACTGTTATTGATCATAAAAAGGTTGGTTTTTTCTGGATGGATCTTAAAACAACTGTGTGGTATCTAGGTAAGAATTGAAGGGCCTGTGCAAAAAGTTTCTGATGAGGAATCTGAGCAATATTTTCATAGTCGTCCTCGAGGAAGTCAGCTTGGTGCCATAGTTAGCAAGCAGGTCCGCCAGTTAATCTAATTCTTGAAATTGTTTCTTTAACTTTGGTTTTCCATAACTTTCTTTTATTTGGCCATATAATTTGCAAACATTTGTCTCTTGCTTTTCCTTAGAGCACAGTTATTCCTGGGAGGCAATTCCTCATTGACGAATACAAACAGTTGGAGGCAAAATACTCTGATGGGTTAGTGTCTAGCCTAACTAATCAACTTCCCTGGAGTGTAAACTCTTAAGAAGCCAAATGCTATGATGTTTCTATATCTGAATCATTCAAAACATGGTTTCGCTTCATTTTCTCATATTTCTGCTCAAATTTGTCTCATGTAATTCATTACCATTCTTTAGGAAAAATGTAATGCACAGTAAATTTCCTCCCCCAATTCAGTCCCTTTGAATAAAAAAACTTGAGGAATAAGTTTTTTGGAAGTGCCTAGCTAGGAAATATTCATAATGAGGGGACCCCATCAAAAGATTCATGAAGAGGGGATGAAAATTCAGAAGTGGTGCTAAAAACTAAGAAAAACTAAAATCCATTGGGGAAAGAATAAGTTGAGTTCTCGTACCCTTTTATAGATTTAGAAGGTTCCTTATTCTGCAATAGGAAATTGTTGAAAAGTTGAATCCCAAACGTTCTGCCCTGAACTTCCCAGTTGCTATTAACGGTTTTCCCTTGCAATTTCATCTCAACTGCAGTTAAATCTTTTTGTTTGCAGTGGTAGATAGAAATGCATGTGTCTACTGGGTAGTCAATTGATGCTGCCTTAGCTTAGACGCAGCTCGAATTAGATTTCATCAGTAGGTCCAATCAAAGTTCAGCCTGCATGAGAATGCTAATCTAATATCTTTAGATTGTTAAAGATTAATGATTTTTAACCTGAAAATTGTAGATCAATAGATCAATATGTTAAGTGAAGTGTAATGACATTTGATCCGAAAATTGTAGAACAACATATCGATCGTGAAGTGAAGAAAAAAGAACTACTTGACTCCAGCCTGATAAAGCTCAAACTTGCCTTATGCTGACTTGTGACATAGCCTTCTCAAGTTCAATTTATTTTAATTTTGTCTCTTGTAATGTAACCATTTCAGTACTTGAGCATTTCTCGTTTCCGACCTCATGCTATGTACATTTCACTCCCATATCCTGTATAGACTTAGGAACCTATTTTGACTTATCTGCAGAAGTCTGATTTCGAAACCAAAGCACTGGGGAGGCTACAGGCTTAAACCTGAGATGTTTGAATTTTGGCAAGGACAGCAATCTCGCTTGCATGACAGGTATTTACTCCAGGATGTCTCTTCTGAAGACTACTAATTATGCTAGGAATATATCCAACTAGATATCAAGTTTTAGCAGATATCCTTTTAAAGTGCAAGAGAAACTTTACAGATGCAATTTTCTAGGTAGCTCGTCATATGGAAAAGGAATGTGATATAAAAAACATAACGACGGAGTGGAAACAGAGATGGAATGTTTTTTATGCCTTTTACAATCTAAAAAAGAGATATGGAATGTTTAACAATACAACAAACAATTTAGGAAAGAGTTTAACTAAAAAAGAGTGAATGATATAGAATATATTTGTGAGAATTGAAATATCCAGGGACCTTTTTGGGAACATCAGCAGTTCGGATGCTGAATGCTCTGTGGTGAACAAATTTCCAAGAATCACCTGATATAGGCAAATGGTTTCTCAAATTCTCATATATGTGAATGCTGTCTAAGTTTTAAAACTACAAGCATCCAAGACTATGTTGTTTCCATATTTGAACTGCAATTTTTGCTGAGACCACCACATTAACTTCAGCATGTCTGCCTCTTCAGAAATTTAGGTTGCTCTTCTTTCCCATATAGTTTATGGCTAAACTCGATCGGTTTCACAATTGCAGGTTGTGTTATGTCCCGGAAACAGTTGATGGAAGGAGAGTTTGGCGAATTGAGCGATTGGCTCCATGACTTATGTTCATGGCATCCTCATTATGAGAATGCCAATTGTTGTACTCTCTTTAGCTTTTTCTTTCTCTTCTCAGCGCATATCTGATCATGTTTCTGTGTATTGCACAGAGTCGAGACAACTTTCTAGGGTCCAAATAAAGTCTTTGAATTTCTCCGCATGGCAGAACTTAGAGATAAGATTTATGTTAAGTTATTATATATACATTGATATTGTAAAGATTTTTTATACGGCAAGTGTAGTTAACCCATTAAAATATGCTATTTACCATTTTTATCATATTATAAATTAATTCATTTATTTCTGGAAACTACACACAAATATGATTTCCTCTTATCTGTTTTCTAGTTGTGTTTTTCATTGGATTTTTTGGAAGACAAAAGTAGTGCAGTCACAAATTTGGCCAATGCTGTTGATTTCACAACATTATATTCCGTGTTATATAATAACCACCGTCGTGCTTGTGAAACAAATAAAGAGTTCGTCAGTGAATGCAACCTAAGTTCCACTTGGCTTTTGAGTAGTGACTTTGTGAACAAAAGACAAATTTCTAGCATCTCAGGAGTAAAAATGGTCGTGCAAGCGGTCAATGATGTTGAGTCATTCGTTTTAGATAATTAAGTAAGACTTATGTAGAAATTTCAAAAGCATCTGTTCTTTCTTGAGTTACTTTCTTCAATTTAATTGATGATACTAAATGATTTTTTGCACACAATGTATAGAGATTTTTACGTTGTAGAGCCAATTTATATCCAGATAAAAGTCTATATTTAAAGGGGTCTAAATCATTTACACCCTTCAAATATGGTCTACAATCTCAAGATTCCAAAATAAAATTTAAGAGTTTACAAGATATTAACTTTCAAAATGCAGAAATCTGAAAAATATCACACGAGACGAATAATCTCATGCGATGGTATTTCGTGATAAATTAGAGAATATAAATTTTCTTCTCTTAAGGAAAAAGATACTATTAAAACGATGGAGTAGTTTTTTTCTTCTTTTTTGCCAGAGACGAAGTAGCATTTAAATAATTAGAAAAAATAAAAAAAAGTCTCTAACATGATTGCATATGATCATTAACTGAATTAAGTATGATAATATGATAATAAAAGATAAATTTCTCTTTTATTTAAATTTAAATTTAAAATATTTTATCTATAAATTCAAATTTATCATTTAATTCAAATTCAGTTTATATATATATATAGAATAAAGTTATCATATATTATTCGCATTTATTAGTTTGCCACTTGGCTTAACTATAATGTCAATTATATATGATAACTTTATTCCTTTAATATATATAGATGGATTGTATTGGGCTTAAATTGATCGCTCTTTAAATTCAATTAATCATGAATCTGCAAATAAAGTGATTTGGTTTCAACAGAAAAATCACTAAAAATTTTGGGATCATGAATGTTAAACACTTGACATACCTCCAGGTGTTCATATATTGCATTGGAATGGTTACTTGTAGATTTATTTAAAAACTAGTCAGAACCTTTGTCCAGAAAGATGAAAGAATAGATCTTCTGGATTCCTGTATTAAAAGAAGAGAACAGAATTATACAGGCATAAATGGGAAAATCCTTCACCATTATCTCTATAATAATTGCTCCTACCAACTTAACGAGTAGTACTAAAGTCGTTTTTTCAACGGATCTGCCTTTGACAATTCAGAAATGATTTCTGATATTAATTGTTGTTGACCTATGCATGTAAGTGTGTTGTTGTTAACAGATTGCGCTATTCTGTGGAGGAGATTGATGGAAGAAGAGTATGGAGAATTCATAGATTGGTCCCACGATTAGCAGAATCAGCATCTTCATTGTGAGTTGCCCTTGTTGAAAGTGGGCATGACAGGCAGCTACATCAGGGTGGTGTGTATATATATATATATATATATATATATCTACTTCTATTTGGGACGAGTCTTTTGTTTCCTTTTCAGGTCATAATTAAGATTTGTGTAAAATGGTTTTCTACATTAGTTCAGGAAAAGTAAATGAAAATGTTCTATACCTTTTTTATCTTTTTTCTTTTTCTTAATTGTGCCTCACATCTGCATAAAAGCGATAATAAGTAAGATAGAAACTTTCTAACCAAGTAGGCAAGGTTCAAATTGATCTAATTCCTAGGTTTTAGCACATAATCTTGCGCCTGAGTCCCACTAAATTCTGATAGTAAACCGTGAAAGCTAGAACCGTCAATATGGGCAGCAGGGTTGGGTTGGAATTATTGGAGCCCATTTAAAAACAGGGAATTTTCATAGTTACTTAAGGCTTTGTAAAAACTTCCATAATATACAACTTGGTTTTGAATTACAAATTGTACAACATATATGTTATAAGTATGGAACTTTTCCTGGTGTATGGTAAGCGTATATTTAGTCCCTAAATATTCTCTAATTTGTTAATTATTAATTATTAATACAAAAATATTAGGTTACCACTACAACAACACCTCATAACAAATGCTTCATATTCCTTAAAAATAGGTAATAGCCGTAGTTGGTATGAAAATTATGGATTCTTGTGTGTGTGTGTGTGTGTGTTTGTATAGTACAATCATAATTTTAACGTATTACAGGTGAAGCCGTCAAGCTATTCATTATATACAGCATTGGAAGATGGTATATATTATACAGAGCAATATATATTATATAAGTGGCACATCACGCGTAAATGGATTAATAAAGTAATTTTGTTAAAGTAGTTGTAGAAATATAAATAAGTCTTTAAAGAGTTGTATTCTATGTAAATTCCTCTTTAAAAGTGAGATTGTAGACAATAAATTGCGTCGAAAAAATATAATCAAGATCGAAAAATATCGCAACAATCATAATATTTTATTTCAAATATTTGAGTATTACAATCTCTATGAATCCTCTGATTCTACTTTTCAACGATAAATAAAAGAGCCTTCGAGCTTAATCTTGAATTTTATTTGATTTTAATCCAAGTTCTTGAGGCTTGATCTTGATCTTGACGTATTTTTAATCCAAGGGCTTGCAGCTTGTTCTTGAATCTTCGTCTCGATCTTTTAATCCTTAGAGTACTTGAATGTTTGTAGCTTTTAGAGATATTCGCAACGTTTGATCCACGAGCTCCCTCTTGCTTCTTGTTATAACTTCTGGTCCCTTTTCTGAGTTATGAAGACCCCTATTTATAGTTGTGGGAGGGAAGAGTTATAATAAGAACAAACTCTTTCCGTCCAATCAAATTGAAGTGTGACAAGGCCGCATTTGATTGGCCAGAACATGTCACTTGCACACGTGACGTGATTTCATTGGCCTTTTAATGTGATTTGGCATGCCTTGTCATTTTGACACGTGGCATGATCCTATTGCCTCTTCCGTTTGATTTGGCGTGCCACGTCATTTGACACGTGGCACCAAACTGGGCCTCCGGGAAGATGACATTTTTAGGCTTAATAAAGTGAACTCGTTACTTTAGCCCAATTAATTGGGCTAGCCCAATGGATTAAAATTTATTTATTTAATCCATATATATTGGACTTATATAATTATTTAATTATATTAGCCCATAATATTTATTTGGACTAATATATTTAAAATATGGTCCATATTATTTTATTGATTTAAATACGATAAAATTTAAATGCTTACAAATACCCCCTACTTCAAAACTTGTCAAGGCCTTTAAACCTTTGAAGACTAGGCTTGAAGTATTTATATTGGTATACTTGAATTGGCTTGACTTAATCATATGAAATGTTAAAGTATTTTAACTTTATATTTCAAATATCACTGTTACATGCCTCAATCACTTGGAATGTAAAAGCTATTAAATTTTAAACTCCAAAATCACTGTTGCACACGGTCACATGGCTTTGTAATCCATTTTGAACTTGGTTTGCAATCTTTATTCAGGCAATCCTTTTTTGTCTCTAACAATAACAATTTGCCGTGACTATTAGAATTTTATGAGGCAACTACAAACACTTATTCCTTTTTCATGTTGGGAACTAAATCTTGTCACCGCCTTACAAGTCCCACATCGTGACAAATTCGTTTGGGTAGAGCCATTTGCCTCTATATATATATCACGATGCTATTCAACTGTAAACCTCAACTTGCAACATTTAGAAGTTGTTTCGAGTCAGCCTTTAACGATTATCGGTGAAGGTAATTTCTTCTTTTTTTCTTGTGTCTTTCTTCCTTGTTTTACTTGTTGTCTCTTTTTTCTTTTTAGAAGTAAATTCGTCAAACTACGAAGTTCTTTATAAGTTCGAGACGAATGCCTTTAAAAGTTCGTGATGAACACCTTTAAAATTTGTGGAGAAGACTCATAAAATTTCGCGCAAAGATCCTTAAAAGCTCGTGGTCAAGATTTTTTAAAAGTTCGTGGTGGAGACCTGATGCGAGGCTAGAATTCATGGTTTAACAAGTTATATATAAAAGACTGGGGATTGGTAGAGCCAAGCCCACCTCCATGCTGCTGCAACTTGCTGAT
>MDKI01270867.1:0-14615 GCA_005239505.1 Nicotiana paniculata
AAAATTAATATTTACAGCAAAATAGTATAGAATTTGGGTGTGGTAAAAAATTAGTTGTTCACAACCGTATTTCCTATTGATTTATCAAACTGAAAAGTAGAGATTATTAAGACTTAGTTGGATTCCCTAAACTAGTGACCTCTCTATAAATTAGCCAAAAAATTAGGATTGGCCAAACGAGTCAAAGGATAACTCCGGCTAAATATGGCCGTGGCCCAAGATTTCTGTCCTTTATAATTTAAGCCTAAACAATCTTCCACACATCCTTTAGGTTGAAAAATACATCTTTAGGTTGATATTTGGAAAAGAATCAACTATTGTCTCAAATTACCATAAAAACTACACTCGGGAGTGGCAACTCATGCCCCCGACCCTCACTCCGAACAACTAATAAAATGCATATAGCAACCATGGGTGCATTTCATGTGACGTGATTGCCATGTGTTCAAAAACAACAAGTGTACGCCATCGTAACTTGTCCAAGATAAATCCATAAACGCCATAATTGATCTTAAAACTAAAACGCTCTTTCAAAAAATAGAAAAACTCGAACATCGCCACAAATGGGTATTATAAAACCGTCAAGTCCATAGTCTTGACTACATAATCTACACGCGGGGGCGACAACTCATGTCCCCGTCTTCAACTTCAAACTATAATAAAAATCAGATGTTGTAATTGCGGGTGTATTTCATGTGGCGTAGTTATGATATGTCCAAAAAAAATAAGTGCACGACATCGTGACTTATTTCAAGATAAATCCATAAATATTAAAAGCGGTTTAAAAAGTGAAACAAGGATAAAAATCACAATAGGTTTAAAATATGTAAATAATTAGATAATTAGGCCAAATATTTATAGTTAAGCAACCGTTCTAGAACCACGGAATTCGGGAGTGCCTAACACCTTCTCCCAGGTTAACAGAATTCCTTATCCGGATTTCTAGTTCACAGACAATTTAACACAGAGTCAAAATTTCCTCGGTTTGGGTTTAAAAAAAAATAAAAATGGTGTCCCGGAACACCGTAAAAATCCGGGGGGCGACTCTGAAATTAATAAATAATCCCAAAATCGAATAATGTCACTTAAGTTGGAAAAACTCCCTTATCCAACCTCACTAGAGGAAAGAGGAGGTGTGACAGCTCCGGCGACTCCGCTTGGGAGATCGAACCCAGAATCTCTGGTTCAAGGTTCAAGAATTCGAGCTTAGAATAACTGTTATATTTGGCTTTCATAATTACCTGATTTTTACATGTTTAAACCTAATGTGATAAATGCCGCTTTTTACCGCTTTGATATTACCGAATTGGATGTAAACTGTGTCGAAACCCCTATTCTCTCTGAGTCTTCTAAATCATCTGGGAAGTGTGCACTTCGTGTGACTTCTTTTCTGTTAGAGTCATATCCAAATTTTAGAACGAGGTACGGACAAGTTGCAAAGCCGGTGAAGCTTCTGTATTCCCGGTACGCTGCCCCCCCTCGACTCGAGCTGTCCGCTCAGGTAAGCCTGGTCTAGAACAAAACCCTAGGATTTAAACTTAGTATAACATAGCCTCATGCCGGATCCCTAGTACGAACGATTACTTGCATCATGTGCATTTGACTTAGGGGACTCAACACAGGGGTTGGGTCCATGTAGGACAAGTGTACCCATAAATAAAAGACTACCCTGATGCATCTTACCTGCTACGTATGCATTTATTTGTTTAAGCTTGTGTATTGACCGGCTAAAATAAAAAAAAAACGAACAGAAAAACCAAGAGTGAGGTAGGATAGAAAATTCACCCTGTTTTGAAAATCCTCGCATTTATCCCGAAACTCTGCCAAAATTTTTGAAAAATAATATTCCAAAATAAAATGAGTGGGTGTACATTTTTAATCAGTCAGGATTTTTCCGAACTACACATTGTTTGATTCTCACCGATGTAGGATACATAGGCAACCCTCATCGGGTCTAACTCTCAAAATCAAAGGACATAGTCCTAAATAAAATTAGGTGACGCCATTATAGCCTGATTGCCCAAGTGGGGCACCGGAAGGCCGTTTTTGCAAAAGTGGCCGCCTATGGTTTGTCTTTAAATTTCAACCCAATTTGCAAACACAACCTTAAAAAACTTCCCACCCGAAGTATTGAAGGGCCGTATTCGCAAAGATAGTCCATTTTTCTTTATTACAAAACCCTTTGCAAAAATAACACTTTTCAAAATTTTTTGTGGTTTTAATCAAAAAAAGAATGTGCAGGATGAATACAGTTGAAAACATTCCCTTCAGGGCAGTCGAGGAAATCCCTCTAGGACTCCATACGTGGTGGAGCGACTTGGGGGAAGCTAGTAGAAAGTCTGTTATGAAAGCTTTAGGAGGACTTACCGGTCTTCTTAAAATCAAGCCGAGGTTGGACATCGTCGAGGCTCTAGTACCGTTTTGAGATCCCGCCCACAACGTGTTCCACTTTTCAAACTTTAAATTAACGCCCGCGCTAGATGAAATAGCAAGGTATGCTGGTCTCAATGACAAACTTAGAAGTCGGCACCCAGTGGCACCCAGGGCAGTGACTCCACATAAGTTTTTGGATCTGTTGAACATTAGTCGGGACGTCCAAGACCCACACCTGTCCGAAGGTTTCTGAACTTTCTATTTTCCTTACAAACGTTATCGAGATCCCAAGGGTTGTGAGGCTAACAACACTGGTCTAACTCACAAAGATCAGGCTAAATGGGAAGCCCGCCGATGGCTAGCTTTTGTGGTAGCATTCTTGGGCACCTTGATTTGCCCAAGAAGTGACGGATGCATAGATATCGGGCTTGTGGGAATGGCAGATTTCATGATGAAAAAATCCAATGGCATACTTATACTGATGGTCTTAGCCGAGATTTACCGTGTTCTGACAGTTCGCTAGTCTGGGGGAAAGTCCTTTGAGGGGTGCAACCTGCTTCTACAAATCTGGTTGATCGAGCACCTCTGTAACCGCCCAGACTACATGAACTAAGACCTAACCAGTTTTAATTGCATCGAGGAACATGGTACTCGAGTAAAGGGCCACAAATTTCCTGAGGGCACGGAATCCTGGCACTCATAATTGAGTTCGTTGACTGCCGACCAAATCGAGTGGACGTTTGGGTGGCTTCCTATCGGTGGGGTTATCAATATGTCTGCTGAGGTTTGCTATCTCTTGTTAATGGGCCTGCGAAGCATTCGGCCATATGCCCCACACCGGGTCTTACGCCAGTTGGGGAGACAACATGGTGTTCCCCTTGACGAGGACTTAAGCCAACAAGCCATTGAGCTATGCCCGAGAGATGCATCTCTTAAGGCCGGGTCCGTCAAATCTTGAACAAGTGCAGGTTTTTAGAACCTCAAACTCGGGTGAGGAATTTATCTAAAGGGGAAGTGGAGCCCGCCTACACTTCTTGGTATGGCATAAGAGGCAGGGAGCATCAAGAGCAATAACGACCCGCAAAGAGACCCCACGTGCAACAATTCACCGAGCAAACACAAGAGCATTGGGCTTGGTTAGAAAAGGAAAACAGCTACCAAGCTACCATAAGCAAGTTGGAAGCCCAGGTCAGGGAAATCAAATTTGAAAACATTCTACATACTGCCACAATTGAAAGGGAGAAAAACAGGTTAACCCAAGAAAATGAAGTTCTCCGGGCCTAGATACAGGAATTAAAAACAGCTGCTGAGAACCCAGAGAGAAGCAGAACTGATGAAAGGCTTATCAACAGTCTGAGGCATAAAGTGTGCAGCTATGGGAATGATCTAGACAAAGCTGAAGAAGAACTGGCCGGAGTTCGGGCAAGATTAACAAGAAGTGCAGAGGAAAGAACAGAGTTTGTCGAGAGACTCAAAAGGAAATATGACCAAGAAGTCATGGGCTTGAAGGAAAAGATGGCCGTCCTCGAGAACGAAATGGCCAAACAAGAAAAAATATTTAAGACAGAGAGGGAACAGTGCTATGCCATGATGACTCAGTTGGAAAAAGAGTTGCAACAATGGCAAGAACAGAGTCACAAAGACGCCCAGACTTTAGAGGCGAGATCCCAGCAAATCGGGCGCCTACTTCAGGAAAAGGGTATCATCAGGCGAAGGGTCCGAGAGATAGCTGACTACATCGTCACCAAATGCAAGGAATGCGAAGATATGACTCGGAACACCTTCTTCTCAGCGGTTATGATGTTCGTCCACAAGATAATGGATGAACTTTACCGCCTCCAGCAAGACATAGCACGCAGGCCCAAGGCAAGGCCGAATGATACCCCACTGGCCCCTGGAGCAACAAAAGCACTGATGTATTTTTGATGTTTTTCGAGTCTGTATTTAATTTTCTAGTTGTAGTCATGTCTGAGTCCACAGTAGTTTTTATATTTTTAGAAAATATGTGTCGAGTCTGTTTTGTAAATTTTGAAATTCCAAAAGTGGGCTACAAGTTTTCTGTCATCAGAAGTGTTTTATCTAATGAATGGAAATTTTAGAATGAAACTTCTAAAAAAATATATGTATTTCTTTCCTTCGGTTTTGTCGCATGAACTACGTGATGATCTGATTCACGGAGCGCCGTGATACGTAGGCAATCCACATAGGATTCGATCATAACCATCAGAAAAGAAACCGAGCGAGGAATAAAGGAGCAGAAACAATAACAGAAGAAGGGCAAGAACGATAAAAAGGGAAAAGCCGAGAAATAAAGCCGGGATGAAGTACACAACTGTTGCAAAAACATATAGAAAAGCGTTTAAATTGCTCAGGTGCATTGCATACCTCAAACGTGCGATTGCCTATGTGATAAATATTTCAACCTAACATATTTTTGGTTTGATCTTAAAGGTATTTTAGGTGGTTGGTTTTGCGGTAACCTGGCTTCCCATCCTTACTTCACTACAAAAGGGAGCATAGAAATGACGTCTGAAAGTCACTTGCCAATCGTCACTCTTCCATGGAAGACCTAAATCCAGCCATCCCAACATCTGGGTCAGCAACAGCTGAAGAGAACAGGACTCTGCGTTGCCGCATGCTGGAAATGTGGGACGCATGGTCCAATGGTAGGGAACCACCCAGTACCATCCCGGGTTTCCCAGAGATAATTCCCAGGGCAGGCGGGACATCCAACATCCCCAAAAGCTACCCAGCCACGCCGTTTGGATATCCAACTATGTCGGCTCACTTTGCCGGAAGGCCTTTTGAGGTTTGCCCCCAGGCCTTGTTTTCTGGTGTGTCTTCCAACATCTTCACCGCACCACCAATCTCTGCCACGGCTCCGCTAACTATCTTTGGACCAAGTTTTGAGCCGCCAGAATTCACATTCCAAACACCGTCCGTACATCTGGATACCACTCATATTACTCCTAATGCATATCCCCAACAACCTCAGCTTGAGGTCACTTTGAGACAAGATAAGAAAAGCCTCGAGCACGAAGAAATAACTCGAAAAATGAAGAGTATTGAACAGAGCCTAAGGAATATACAAGGGCTGAGTAGGCAGAAAAGCGTCTCATATGCAGATTTGTGCATGTTCCCGCACGTCCACTTGCCTCTAGGGTTTAAAACCCCCCAAGTTGGAAAAATATGGCGGACATGGGGACCCCATAGCTCATCTGAAAAGGTACTGCAACCAGCTCCGGGGAGCAGGTGGGAAGAGGAACTTCTCGTGGTATATTTTGGAGAAAGCTTGACAGGAATTGCATCAGAATGGTACATGGACCAGGATATATCCCACTGACACATATGGGATGACCTGGCACGGGACTTTGTCCGGCAATTACAATACAATGTGGACATCGCTCCCGATAGGAACTCACTATCCAATCTAAAAAAGGAACCCTCAGAGAGTTTCAGAGAGTACGCCATCAAATGGCGCGAGCAGGCCTCCAGGGTCAAACCTCCAATGGATGAGGTTGAAATGGTCAGCGTCTTTCTACAAGCACAGGAAGCTGATTACTTCCAAAATATGATGTCCGCCATGGGCAAACCATTTGCGGAAGCAATCAAAATTGGAGAAATGGTGGAGAATGGTCTAAAAACTGGTCGTATCCTGAGCCAATCTGCCATAAGAGCAACCTCCCAGGCCATCCAAAGCAGATCCGGGAGTGCAGCCAACAGAAAAAAGAAAGAAGAAGGGGCCATGATGGTTTCCGATATCAGGAAGCCTCGACAATACCCACGTCCATTTATCCAAATCTTCTCAACATTACTATCCTCACCAAGATGCAGCATATGCTACGACCCCTCTTCCCTATGCGGTAATGAATGCTCAACCACATCCCAGGCCACAACAACAATACAATCAGGATAGAGCTCCACTTACGAGAAACAACCATCCTCCCCCAGCTCCATATAATCCACGCCCTCCCCAAAACTACCCGTACAACACCTACCCCCGTGAACCACCAAGGAAACCCAACTTCACTCCTATCGGGGAGCCGTATTCAAGTGTCTTCCCAAAATTAGTCCAGATGGGGCTTCTACAACCCGTACCTCCGACCAGGCAAAACCCAGCATCAACATCATACAAGCCGGGAACCAATTGTGCCTACCATTCCGGAGCAGGAGGGCATGACACGGAGGAGTGTTGGACCCTCAAAAGGGCTGTGGAAAGCCTTATAGAACAAAAGAAAGTGGTGTTAAGGGACGAAGAAGCTCCCAATGTGACGAACAATCCACTGCCCACTCACAATCATGGGCCCGTCATCGGCATTATTTGCGAGGACCATAATTTGGATCCAACTTTAAAGGCCATCATCGCCATCGTAGATGTGGAAAGAAAATCCAAGGCGGCACCCAAACCAGTTAAGGAGAAGAAGAAGAGTAACCCCGTCCCCCAGGTCGCGGAGAAGGTTGGGACTGAAACATATAGGTGACCCTCTAAAGACGTTATCCTTTACATCCCCAATGCACCCAAGAAGGAACAAAGTGTGTTGAGCCCTCCTAGAAGGTTACAGTTCAACAAGGCAATAATGAACGTACCAAAAATGTATGTTCCAAAAGGGACGTATGTGGCGCGGGGGCAAATAATTTCACCAAGGCTGAATGAACCTGTGGTTATTAGCCGCGCGTTGCAAACTCCCATGAAGAATACTACTGCCGTCCCCTGGAATTACCACAGGACGGTGGTGACGTACAAAGCGAAAGAAATTACTGGGGAAACAGGTGATATAAACTCATCAGAGAAATACCTCGACCTGGAAGAACTGAACAAAAGCAAGCTGAAACGCTTTTCGCCTAAAAGGTCGATCAGTGCCTGAGAGGCAAAAGAGTTCTTCAAGCATATGGAAACCGATGAATACGTCATAATTGAGGAGCTCAGAAAGTCCCCCACTCAGTTCTCACTTCTATCCTTGTTGGTAAATTCAAACGAACATCAGAAAATCCTGATCAAAACCCTTAACGAAACATACGTTCCAGCCAACACCACAGTTGAGCAAATGGAAAGAATAGCATAACGATTTTTTGAAGTCAACCGGATCTCATTTAGCAAGAATGACTTGCCCCCATAAAGGGCTGCCCACCACAAAGCTCTCCACCTATCTGTTGAATGTGAAGGTTACTATGTGAAAAGAGTTATGATGGACGGCGGATCGAGGGTTGATATTGGCCCTCTATCGACCCTATAAAGAATGGATATCGGGACTAAGAGAATAAGGCCCCACAATGTGTGCGTCCATGCATTCGATGGTATAAAGAGAGACACGATCCGGGAGATGATTTGTCTTGACAATCGGCCCTATAGATTTTGAAGTGACATTCCATGTCATGGATATGGATACTTCCTACAATTATCTCCTGGGAAGGCCTTGGATCCATCCAGTAGGGGCAGTGCCATCTACTCTCCACCAGATGGTTAAGTTTGAATATGAGGACCAGGAAATCGTGGTCCATGGGGAAGACGAGCAATCTATTTACAGGGACACATCAGCCCCACACCTGGAAGCAAGAGAGGGCAGCGAGCACATAGTCTACTAGGCTTTCGAGATTGTGGTTTCGGACCAGCATGAGGAAGGAACCCCGTGCCCTCAACCCTTCCTATCAAACGCATCAATTATGGTCACCACCGACATGATTAAACATGGGTACACACCTGGAAAAGGGCTCGGGGTGTCCTTGCAAGGCATTAAAGAACCTGTCACTTTGCCTACCAATAAAGTTTTTTGGCATAGGGTTCCAAGCTACTCCCGACGATGAACAATGGGCTGACCAACGTAAGAAAAATGGTTGGGTATTGCCTCAGCCGATCCCACACATCGCCGTACCATTTGTCAAGCCAAATACGTGGAGGAAGAGGAAGAGGCTTTCACGGCCGAAGAAATAGAAGAAATATGCGGAGCAATGAGGCAAATGTTGTATGAGGCCCATATGGTCCAACCAGGAGAAGGCTCTAGAACTGCCGAAGTGCAGTATATGGGGCCTGATGCCAAGTAGCAAAACTGGAAGGCTACTCCATTCCCCGTCAGGTGGGAGTCCCGGTAGTTCAGCTTTTGCCATCCTTTCTGCACTATGAGTTATTTCGGGTGTAACTCAAGTGTTTTTAAATTCTTGCCTTTAAATTCCGATGTAAACCCAACTATGTTCAAAGTCAATGAAATGAAATCAAAATTTCATCGTCTATTATTCTTTCTGATTTTTGTTTACTTTTCTTATTTTTCAGTCCTAATAATGCGGCTTTAAAAAACATGACATGCTTGCGGACTTCATGCTCTGATCTTAATACGCCGTCTAACCTCGAAATAATGAATCAAGAACTGGAATATGACGAAGAAGAGGCTTTTAGGGAAATAAATTGAGAATTGGAACAGTTCGATAATAAGCCTAAGCCAAACTTAAACGAAACGGAACCTGTTAACTTGGGCAATGAATAAGAGATTCGAGAAACCATGATAAGCGTCCACACGGATGAAAAGACTAGAGACGCCTTGATTCAACTCCTATTTGAATTCAAAGACGTGTTTTCTTGGTCCTACGACGACATGCCCGTACTAAGTGGGAACATGGTGGTACACAAATTGCCAACCTACCCCGGTCATCCACCTGTCCAACAAAAGCAGAGGAAATTTAAAAGACATGAGTGACAAGATCAAAGAAGAGGTCGCTAAACAACTAAAGGCTGGAGTAATCCGAGTGGTCCAATACACCACCTGGCTGGCCAATGTTGTTCCGGTGCCTAAAAAGGACGGAAAGGTCCGAGTATGTGTCGTCTACTGACATCTGAATAAAGCAAGTCCCAAAGATAATTTTCCACTGCCAAACATACATATCCTAGTTGACAATTGTGCCAAACATGAGGTGCAGTCTTTTGTCGATTGCTATGCCGGATATCACCAGTTGTTGATGGATGAAGAGGATGCAGAAAAGACAGCCTTCACTACACCCTGGGGAACATACTGTTACCGGGTCATGCCATTTTGTCTAAAGAATGCTGGGCAACTTATATGAGGGCCATGACTACCATATTTCATGACATGATGCAATCATTAAGTCCAGAACCCAAAGTGACCATGTGCAGCATTTAAGGAAATTCTTCGAACGCCTGCGCAGATATGATTTGAAATTAAACCCAACCAAATGTGCTTTCAGAGTTCCATACGGAAAATTACTTGGATTTATAGTCAGTTGACGGGGCATTGAGGTGGACCCAACAAAGATAAAATCTATTCGGGATCTCCCACCCCCAAGAACCAAGAAGGAAGTCATGAGTCTATTGGGTAGGTTGAATTACATCAGTAGGTTCATCGCTTAGTTGACCTCCACATGCGAGCCTATATTCAAGCTGTTGAAAAAAGATGCAGCCATCAAATGGACAGACGAGTGCCAGGACACGTTTGACAAGATCAAAGAATACCTGTCAAATCCTCCAGTGTTAGTCCCACTAGAACCAGGGAGACCTCTTTTCTTATACCTGACGGTGCTAGAAAATTCCTTTGGGTGTGTTCTCGGGCAACACGATGCAATCGGGAAGAAAAAGTAGGCCATTTATTACTTAAGTAAGAATTTCACAAGCTATGAGGGCAAGTATACTCAGTTAGAAAGGACTTGTTGCGCTCTAACTTGGGTTGCTCAGAAGCTCCAACCTTATTTATTGGCTTATACCACCTACCTCATCACGAGGCTGGATCCTTTGAAGTACATATTCCGAAAGCCGATGCCCACCGGGAGATTAGCAAAATGGCAAATCTTGCTCACAGAATTCGATATTGTCTATGTCACTCGCACAACTATGAAAGCTCAAGCATTGGCCGATCATCTAACTGAAAATCCAGTCGATGATGAATACCAACCCTTGAGCACTTATTTTCCGGATGAAGAAATCAACTCCGTCGAAATAATCTCGGAAGGCGCTGACACCTAGAAAATGTTCTTCGACGGAGCAGCCAATGCGAAAGGTATTGAGATAGGGGAAATCTTGATTTCACCCACAGGACAACACTACCCTGCCATGGCCCGCCTCCGTTTCTTCTGCACAAACAATATTGCTGAATATGAAGCTTGTATAATGGGCATGAACATGGCCATTGACATGGATGTAGAAGAGTTGTTGATCACGGGGGACTCCGATTTGATCATTAAGCAGGCTCAGGGAGAGTAGGAAACTTGAGATGTTAAACTCCTTCCCTACAGACAGCAAGCGGCGAATCTTAGTAAGAAATTCAAAGCCGTCGAGTTCAGATATATTCCTCGGTGCCACAATGAGTTAGCCGATGCGCTGTCCACCCTAGCTACAATGTTGCCCTATCCGGGCAATGTTCACAAAGACCCATTGGAGATCCAAATCAAGGAAAGACATGGTTATTGCAACACAGCCGAAGTAGAACCCGATGTCCATCCATGGTATATGACATTAAAAGATTTTTGAAGACAAGAGAATATCCAGAGCAGGCCAACGGAGACCAAAAGAGAACCATCCGAAGGCTCGCCAACAGTTTCTTCCTAAGTGGGGAAGTACTGTATAAAAGGACTCCCGATCTAAATATGTTAAGATGTGTAGACGCTAAAGAAGCCGAAAGAATCATGGGCGAGGTCCATTCAGGAGTATGTGGCCCCCATATGAATGGGTACATCTTTGCAAAGAAAATCTTGCGGGCTGGATATTATTGGATGACTATGGAGAAAGATTATTTCGGTTTCGTCCGGAAGTGCCATAAGTGTCAAATACATGGCGGCCTAATCCATGCACCACTAACAGAACTGCATCCTATGTCGGCACCTTGGCCATTTTTTTCCTCGGGAATAGATGTCATTGGGCCAATCGAGCCAAGGGCCTCAAACGGGCACAAATTCATTTTGGTTGCCATCGACTATTTGACAAAATGGGTCGAGGCCGTCACGTTCAAAGCTTTCACTAAGAAAGTGGTGGTGGATTTCGTGTATGCTAATATCATCTGTCGTTTTGGTATCCCAAAAACTATTATTATCGGCAATGCCGCGAATCTAAACAGTAACTTGATGAGGAAGGTATGTGAATAGTTCCAGATAACACACCGCAACTCGACCTCTTACCGGCCCAAAGCCACTGGCGCCGTTGAAGCAGCAAACAAAAACATGAAGAAAATTCTCAGGAAAATGATTCAAACATCCAGGCAATGGCATGAAAAGCTGCCTTTTGCATTGTTGGGATATCGCACGATCGTGCGCACATCAGTTGGAGCTAAATCTTACCTATTGGTTATGGCACTGAAGCCGTAATACCCAGAGAAGTCGAAATTACTTCACTTCGGATTATTGTCGAAGCAGAAATTGAGGACAATGAGTGGGTCAAGACCCGACTGGAGCAATTAACTCTGATTGATGAGAAAAGAATGGCCAGTGGACAATTATTCCAGCAAAGAATGGCCCGCGCTTACAACAAGAAAGTGCGACCTAGGAACTTCAAAGTAGGGCAACTCATTTTAAGACGTATCCTCCCGCACCACGAAGAAGAGAAAGGAAAGTTTGCCCCAAACTCGAAAGATCCATACATCATAAGGAAATTGCTACCAAAAGGAGCGTTATACCTGGGGGAAATCGAAGGAAATGACCCCGAAACGACTGTCAATGCAGATGCCGTCAAAAGGTAATATGTTTGATCCTCCATATATATTTTCAAATGTTCTCCGGTTGGGATGACTAAGGCTTTCATTCTCGCTACCCAAACACCATTAACCTTTTTGCAAACCCTTTGAGCTGGTTACTCTTCTTTGATTACCCTATTTGGAACCCAAAAGGGTTATTGGAAAACAAAAAAAAGAGTGTTGAAAAAAAAAAGAAACAAAAAATGATAAAATGAAAAAAAAAGGAAAAAGAAAAGAAAAAAAAATTAAAAAAAAAGAGAAGAAAAAAAAAAGAAAAAAAATCATCAAAAGCGGAAAACAAAAAAACAAAAGCGCCTTGAACTACGTTCGACTTGATTCCGAAAGGATACGTAGGAAGCCTCTCCCTGGGGTTCAGTCACACCAAAATAAAATCCCACATTTCCCCAAGAGTTTAAGCTGGGGCAGATGTTATAATATGTTTGGTGATAATTTCGCCGAAGAGGTCCCAAAGTTATAATTCAATAAAAAACTTTTCACCAAAACCCTGTTCAAGTCCTTCCGATCAACTGGTAAACATGCTTAAAGTTGGAGGATACAGTGTCGAATCTGGTGCAAGCAAATGAGAGAAACAAAATGATTGACTCTTATCGGTGAAACCCCACACAGGCACCATGAGGCGACGGTAAGCAGAGAAATTAAAAATGAGAGAGTCTTGTTAGTGAAAATTCGCAAAGAGCACTACAAGGCGATGGTGAGAAGAGAAATGAGAGAGGTTAGTTGGTGAAGACCCGCAAAGGGCGCCACTGATCGAAAAGGATAATGGGTCACTGACATGGACACAGTCCGGGGCAAGGTTTCTCAATCTCGAGGTAATAGTTGTGATGAATTTCTGAGAGTCAGACGGTTTACACGGATCAGGCATCCAGTCCAAAGGGCATGTCATATTCATTGAAGTCCACATGCACTCCAGATAAGTCCTTCCTTCCTTTCCCCGAAAGGGACGCCTCTTGTTTAAATTCGTTGTCCATTCTGTCATTTATTTTTCTTTTGAATCTCTTTCGGACTAACTCTTTCCCGAAACTAAGGCAAAGAAAAGATGGCAAAACTGATTTACAGGGCTCTCATTGACGCGGGTCAATATGAAAAAGGCACCCAGCCACGTCAGGGGCATCGAGTCGATCCCGACTGGCCACAATGGCCGATGATTCAAACTCAAAACCTTAAAAGGAGAAAATCAAATTGAAATGCCTATAAAGGCGAATGAAGTTGAGAGGTTGAGCCCCGCGTGGCTAACCATCTTCGCTAGGCTTGAAAAGCCGAAGTATTCCAAATGACTTAATCCCCAGCAGGATACTGGATCCCACGTGACCAATTTCAATCCAGAAAGACAAGGTCCCCGGGATTAGAGATGAAACCCAATCCCCAGCAAACAACCAAGTGTTTGAGGTCTTCATCAAAAGATTTGAGGTCAAGCAGTTGAAAGTCAAGGCCGCAAAATCAACCACCGTTTCAAACTAACGAATTGTTCTTTGTTTGAAGGAAACAGGTGCAACTCGAAAGCAACCATGAAACAAGCAGGTGCAACCAAAAGAAATTGCGCAAGGGCTAGAAGGAGCTCTGCAGCATTTAATCCAAAGAAAGAGAAGTTTTCTCCAAGAAATCTTTTTCAGCATGCATAAAAAATATAAAGAAAAAGAAGATATGTAGAATTGAAGTTGAAAATAACTCAAAGTAGTATGGGGCCTCCAATCCCCAATTACTCTTTTTCCCGACATGGGTGTACGCGCTCCCGTAGTCGATGCCAAACAAGGGTATACGCTCCGTGATTGATGCTTTCTTTTCCAATCAAGGGTATACACTCTCTGGTTGATGTTTTCTTTTCCAATCAAAGGTATACACTCCCTGGTTGATGCTTTCTTTTCCAATCAAGGGTATACACTCTCTGGTTGATGTTTTCTTTTCCAATCAAAGGTATACACTCCCTGGTTGATGCTTTCTCTTCTAATCAAGGATATACATTCCCTGGTTCAGGATTTCTTTTCCAATCAAGGGTATAGACTCCCTAGTTGATGTTTTATTTCCCGACCAAGGATATACACTCCCTGGTTGATGCTTTCTTTTCCAATCAAGGGTATACACTCCCTGGTTGAGGCTTTATTTTCCAATCAAGAGTATACACTCCCTAATTGATTTTTTCTTTTCCAATCAAGGGTATACACTCCCTGGTTGATGCTTTCTTTTCCAATCAAGGGTATACACTCCCTGGTTGATGTTTTCTTTTCCAATCAAGGGTACACACTCCCTGGTTGATGTTTTCTTTTCCAATCAAGGGTATACACCCCCTGGTTGATGCTTTATTTTCCAATGAAGGTTATACACTCCCTGGTTGATGTTTTCTTTTCCAATCAAGGGTATACACTCCCTGGTTGATTTTGTTTTCCCGACGCAGGGTATACACTCTCGTAAATTATGCCAATAAAGGGTGTACACTCCCTGGTTGATGTTTTCTTTTCCAATCAAGGGTATACACTCCCTCGTTTATGTTTTCTTTTCCAGTAAAGGGTATACACTCCCTGGTTGATGCTTTCTTTTCCAATCAAGGGTATACACTCCCTGGTT
>MDKI01062498.1:0-10642 GCA_005239505.1 Nicotiana paniculata
AATTGATTTTGAATTTCAGCGTGGAAGGTCTGGAAAATAGAGAACAACTCAAATCGATTTTTCGTCAAAAATATCCAAGTGCAACTGGAATAATTATCAATGAAACTGACAAAGTAGCGGAATCCCAAGGTAGAATTGACCCGACTAGGACCCCAAACATCTGAATGGACTAAAGAAAAAGGTGACTCTGCTCGATTATCATGACGCCGCGGGAAATAGGAGCGGATATGCTTACCGAGCTGACATGACTCACACTCTAGAGTGGACAAGTGAGATAAGCCAGGTCTATTTTCTGAAGTTTTGACAAACTGGATGTTCCAACCGTTTATGTAATAAATCTGGTGAATCAGTAACGGGACAAGTTATTGAAGGAAGATAAGATGCGAGATCATGAGATTTTTCAAGAATAAGGTAATAAAGTCCATCTGATTCACGTCCAGTACCAATAATCCGCCCTGTACTGCGTTCCTGTATAAAAACAAGGTCATCAAAAAATAAAACAGCAGACATAAGTGATTTGGCTAAGCGACTAACGGCTATAAGATTAAAAGGACTACCAGGAACATAAAGAACTGAGTCTAAAGGTAAGGAAGGAAGTGGACTTGCTTGACCTATTGCAGTTGCCATGGCTTGAGACCCATTGGCCATTGTGACTGTTGGAAGAGATTGAGAATATGAAATACTAGTGAAAAGAGATTTGTTACTAGAAATATGATCAGATGCACCTGAATCAATGACCCAAGACTCGGAAGTTGAAGATTGGGAGACACAAGTCATGCTACTATCTGTTGGAACAACGGAGGCTAATCCTGAAGATGTCTGTTTACGTGCATTGTACTGAAGGAACTCAATATAATCCGGTAAAGAGACCATCAAAGTATTCATAATATTAGATCCCATGTTGCTATAATCAATTGCTCAAATTCTTGAGTTAAGTTGTATAGTGAATGAAAACTGAAGATAATCTGGGAAAACACTGTTTACAGCAGAGGGATAACACTGTTCACGCCGGAAAGCACGGTAGCTCGCCGGAAAATTTCAAAGTCGTCGTAATCTGTCGGAAATAGTACCAATGGCCGGAGAAGCTCGCACGCGCTGGCGCGTGGGCTCACGCGCTCGCCGGAAAAATGTCTGCTGTGGCGCGCCGGAGGCCGATCTACTTAGTGGTGGTGTTGGTTTTTGCACAACACTGATAAAAAGTAGCTTTTTTACTGCGGCAGACCTGTGTTTGCCGGAAAAAGACTTCCGGTTGATTTCTCTTCTCGGAGTTGCTGGAATTGATGCACAACGATAAATCTCTCACGATTGCTCTGATACCATGTGAGAAAGCACGGGAGAAAATAATATATTATTCACTTGTTAATACAATGATACAATAAGCCCTATATATAGATAATACATTCCTACTCCTAATACATATAGGATTAATGTTATTTACTACTATTTAACTATTAACTAACAAGAGGCATAGTTGGATTGAGTTATTGAGAGTTGCTGGGCCAATCGCTCCAGCTAAAACATTGAAATGAAATAATAAAATTATTTATGCAATTATCCACGCTTAATCGAAAAGTCTCGAATGAATTTAGTGTTTCCAGTAAGATTTCAATTCAACTGACATTTAGATCTACATGTGCAGGAACGCTTTGAAACCAAAATGCACTTTGGTTTGCCTGAATTCACTCGTAAATTTTCCCGCTAAGGAAAAGTTTCAGATGGTGTGATCTCAATCTTATCAAAGGTGATACTTTCTGTTGATCTTTTTTCCTTCATCCAGAATTAGGTAAGACTCTTAGATCTGGTGAATACCAAGGCAGCAAGGCAACATGAATGAAATGATTCAAAAGAAAACTATGCGAAGGAGTTCATCCTGATGACAAAATTGTTGAATATGCTCTTAATTGAGAGGGTAGTTTCCATTATGTTTATGAATATTTAGAAACAAGTTCTCTTTTTGTCTTAACTAGTTATTTCATTTGGTTCCTTATTACATTGTCTATATGAAAATATGAACACCCTTTCATGCTGAAGCCTAAAAGTTTCCAGAGCAAGTCCTTTTATTCTTTTCTTCTCTTTCTTTTCCCTATTTTCTAGAGATAAATATGTCAACAGCTTAAACAGTGTAGTGACGAGGAATCTTGCTAGTTGCTATATGCTTGTTTGGAATCAGAGTCTCGTTTGTGAATTTTGAAGTTCTTTCAATTTAGGAACTCGAATTGTTTGTTTGGTTATTGATAATTAAAGATTTGCTTATATTCTCTAAGTTGAAATTGTAATCTGTGATTTTACAGCTCTAACATGTAAACACCTATCATGTAATAAAAATTCTTCAGAAATAATTCGTCAGCCAAGAGAGGTTTAGATAAAGCAATTTTGTAACTTACTGAGACCAAATTAGTTGTAAAAACCTTAATGAAAAATTAGAAATATTCTATTTCTGTGTATGTTTACATCGTGGCAGTAATGTATATGCAACCTTGTCTTGTCTTTACGATAAATTTCACTTTATCTTTGTCAAATATGTTTTATGTTGAAAGTCAGTCTTAGCTAGAGATAGTTGCTCATCATTGTCGATTTGTCATTCTGGCACTAGTTACACTGGCATTTCACTATATCCAAGACATTTGATGTCAAGGCAAATCCTAGTTTAGCAACATCTGCACCTCTTTTTTTGATGAAGTAAGGTATTTCATTAGAAAGGCATCAAGTAGATGCAATAGTTACAAAATCAGAAGACAAAAATACAGAAAAATAAGAGATCGTAAGCCCCTCTAGGATGTGCTAAACTATAACTAAGGAGCTAACAAAGTCCAAAATGTGGTCAGTGCTAATTACAGGGGTTAACTTAACCCAGCTAAAAAGTGTGAGCAAACAATTAGCTTTAAGAGTGTGATTTGGAGTTGAGATTCCATCAAAGCATCTTTGGTTCCTTTCGTTCCACAAACTCCAAAAAATAACTGCAGGAATCATTAACCAGATCTCCTTGATGGCCTTATCAACTTCCCAAAGACTCCAGCTTGTGTATGCCTCTCTAATATACTATGGCATGACCCAGTTCAAGCCGAAAAGACAAAAGAACATGTTCCACAGATCAGAGGCAACTGGGCAGTGCAAGAGCAGGTGACTGACATTCTCTGAGCTTTCCCTACACATGTAGCATCTGTTGACCAGTTGAAAGCCTCTTCTATTGAGATTATCCTGTGTTAAGCAGGCTTCATATAGAGCAATCCAGCTAAAACAAATAACCTTGGTGGGTAGTTTGGTCTTCCATATTAGTCTCCACCGCCAAGGGTCTGAGTCAAATACCTGGTTCTGAGTACGGATGTGCTTATAGCATTCTTTCACTGTAAAGATGCCCTTTTCCCCCACTTCATAGTGTCAGGAAGATTCTTATCGATGGTGAAGACCTCCACTCTGGCTAACATGTCCATCAAGCTGTCCATTTCCCAATCTTGTATAGATCTTCTGAGGTGCACATCCCATATATTGCCATTTCTGTTCTGGGCAGTGGAGGAATCCTTATCAAGGGCAATCTGGAAAATGGTGGGGTATTCGAACATGAGTGGGGTGTTGCTCATCCATTTGTCTTTCCAAAACTTGATATGTGCTCCATTCCCTGATTTGTAGTGAACATTCTGGACAAACTCCTGTCCAAGTTTGCTGATGTACTTCCATGGCCCAACCCCATAGGGTGCAAAGGCAATTTTAGTGCTCCAATTATCTCTCTTCCCATGCTTGGCGTTGACTACCTTCTTCCAGAGGCTTGAATCACTTGTGCCATATCTCCACAACCATTTCATTAGCAAGCTTTTGTTGTGGATGGTTAAGTCTCTGATACCCAGACCTCCTTTGTATTTTGGTTGCATGACCTTGTTCCGCTTTATCAAGTGGAACTTATGAGAGCTGCTGTTCCCCTCCCATAAGAAATTCCTTCTGATCTTGTCTAGTTGGTTTAGCACCTTTTTGGGAATGGGGAACAAAGACATGTTATATGTAGGGATACTATCGAGCACACTATTTATGAGAGTTAACCTACCCCTCCATTGATAGATATTGCATCTGCCATGATGCCTCTTCTCAAATTTTTCAATGACTCCATTCCATACCTCGCTACTCTTGAATTTAGCACCCAATGGGAGACCTAGGTAGGTCGTAGGAAGTGCTCCAATAGTACAACCCATGTAACTAGACAACTCCTCTAAGTTTGGCACATTGTTTATCGGATAGATGATGCTTTTGAACTTGTTGACATGTAGCCCTGATAAAGCCTCAAATAGCAGAAGAGTCAGATTCAAGTATAGCATTTGAGATCTTTCTGCCTCACAGAAGATCAACGTATCATCGGCATACAGTAGATGTGATACTTTGACAGTGTTCTCAGCATTTGAACTTACACAGAAACCCTGGATCCATTGCATTTGACTGGCCTTTTCCAACATTTTGCTCAGTCCCTCTATGGCTAGGATGAAAAGGAAAGGTGAGAGTGGATCTCCCTGCCTTATCCCTTTCGGCGGAGAGAAAAAACCCACAGGTCCTCTGTTGACAATAATTGAGTATTTCACTGTTGAAATACTAAATCTGATCCACTTGATCCACTTTTCCCCGAATCCCATCTTCCTTAAAATAGAGATAAGGTAAGACCAATTAAGTTGATCAAAAGCTTTCTCGATATCTAGCTTGCACATAACCCCAGGTTCACCGCTTTTAATCCTCCAGTCTAGTACCTCATTGGCAATGAGAGCTGCATCGGTTATTTGTCTGTGTTTAATGAAGGAATTCTGATGGTTAGAGACTAGCTTCCCAATTACCTTCTTCAGCCTTTCTGCAAGTATCTTTGCTGTAAACTTGTAAACACTTCCAATGAGACTGAATGGCCTATAGTCTCTGAATTCAATTGCTCCTTTCTTTTTGGGGATCAGAGCGATGAAGGATGCATTACATGATCTCACCATGTAACACTGCTGGTGAAAGTGGTTGAGCGCCCCCATCACCTCTGGCTTGATAAGGTCCCATGTCTTTTGAAAGAAGGCCATAGTAAAACCGTCTGGACCAGGTGCTTTGTCTGGAGCGCATGACTGTACAACAGCATGCACTTCTTCTTCCGCAAAAGCTTTTTCCAACATCTCCCTGTCTTCACTTGATAATCTGGCAACATCATCAAAATTAGCACTGGGCCTCCAGGTTTCACTCTCAGTGTACAGTTTCTGGTAATACTTCAAAATCTCTTCTTTGATCACATCCTTATCATCTGTTATTTCATTATCCACTTTGAGCTTGTCAATATTGTTGTTCCTCCTGTGTGAGTTTGCAATTGTTTGGAAGTATTTTGTGTTCCTGTCTCCTTCTTTGAGCCACAAGCATCTTGATTTTTGCCTCCACGAGATTTCTTCAGCTTTAGCCAATTCCATTTGCTCCACTTTCAAGTACACTACCATTTGCTTCTCAGCTTGTGTTAGAGCTCTGTTTTTTGCTATCTGATCTAAAATTGAGAGCTCCTTCAAGGCCTTGATTCTTTTTGCTTCCACTTTGCCATAGACATCTCTCTTCCAATTACTTATGTCCTTTTTTAAATTCCTCAATTTTTGTACTAGTATAAAATCTGGGCTGCCACTTATGAGGTAACTCTGCCACCACTCCTTCACCATGTCAATGAACCCTTCTTGTTGCAGCCACATGTTTTTGAACTTGAAATAAGAAGGTGTTGTGTCCCATTCCCCCCTCTCCAGCAGAAGAGGTTTGTGATCAGAGAGGGCTCTTGGTAGGGCCAACTGGTTGATTGCTTTGAAGCTTTCATTCCACTCAGAGGATATAAGGAACCTATCAATCCTAGAGGCCTGTAAACAATCCTCCCCCCTTGCCCAAGTGAATTGTGCCCCTTGGAGAGGTAAATCTAATAGCTGCAGGTCCATAATAATGTCTGAAAAACTCCTCATAGCCCTGGATCTTCTAGTGCAGTTGAGTCTTTCATTTTCGAATCTACATACATTAAAATCCCCTCCAACCACCCATTGGTCACTCCATATACCTCTAACAACTCCTAGTTCATGCCACAATTCCTTCCTCTTTGCATTGGTGTGTGGACCATACACACCTGTGAAAGCCCATCTGAAATCTTCTTGTAAACTTTCAAGAAAGCATGTGATTGAGAAGCTGCCTTGGTGAGAATCATTACATTTCCAAAGCCTTCTGTCATAACTACAATTCCACCCCTGGTTCCAGATGCCTTTAATTCTGCCCATTCAACCCATCTATTCCCCCATATTTGATAAAACATACTTGCATGAATGTCTTCCATTTTGGTTTCCTGAAGACACAATGTCTGCTCTCCATTCTCGAACTAATGAGCCGATGGTGCTCCTTTTATTCTTGTCATTAAGTCCCCTAATGTTCCAACTGAGAACTTTGACTTTCATCTTGGTGTTGCTTTGTAGTGCCTGCCCCTACCACTTCTACTACTGCCATCATAGTTGATACCACAGATTAAGTTTTGCACTTCTGCTTCCCCTTTCCTTTTCCCTTTCTTCTTACTTGCTGATTCCCCTTTACTTTGCATCTGAGCCTGACGTTTCTGATCCATTCTCATAATTAATTCAAAAATCTCATGTTCAAAGCCAGTTACGTTTATGCCAAAATCCTTGCAGGCTTTTCCCATTACTAATTTGGTCCATCTTGAGGTCTCAATGACTGCAGGTTGCTGAATTTCTTGCAATTGCAGATGCCCATCATTATGCCCGGTTAACGACAACATGTCATTATAAAAAGAAGATGTATAATCAGTGACTGAGCATGCTGAAGTTGTCGAGGCAACCTCTGGCCATTTCAGACTGGGGAAAACCCCTAGGGTTGTCAATGAAGTTGTCAGCTTCGTCGTCCGCATAATCATCGACATCAGAATGATTAAAAGTTGTTGCATGCAGTGGAGGTGCAATGATGCTGGTGATATCGACTTGGGGTTGCTGCAGAGTTCCTGATGGAGAGGCGTAGGGCTTTTTAGGTCCATATTGAATTCTGGGTCTCCACTCCTGTAAGGGCTTAATTATAAGCCTTGTATGGGCCTTCTTTCTTGGGCCTTTGGAATAAAATGGGATTACAGAAGCTGGGCCCAAGATTAATTTCTCCTTGCCCTTACTTAGGCCATTTATCGTGGTGGTATCTTTTGGGACCCGGCCCAGATGGTTTGAATTAAAGTGTTCTGCAGCCACCTGTCTACCCACGTGCTTCGAATGGACAGGACCTTCCTTCACCAAACCCCGATGTACCCACCGCTTTTTTGACTGATAAGCACCCTGCCTCTTTTTCTCCGGCGAGTTTAAAGACTGGGATTGGTTTTGGGGTGGCGGTAACATCTTTTAGAACTGAGATTTCGTACCTCCAGTGCTCCACATCGAGCTCAATCTTCTCTGGGCATTTACAATCAGAAATGTTGACACAAATTCTTGCCCAATAATGATGACTTCGATGCTTTGTATCCTCATCAATACCTATGAAACCACCACAGAGATCCCCAATTGTTTTGAAGGTATCAAGTGACCACGCATGGAGAGGAATCCCAAAAGCTTTGACCCATTTGTGCTCAGATCTCTCGGATTTCTGCCTGGCCAACTCGGTTCCTGTTAAAGGTGACCACCAATGTAAAGTTAGACGTCGTCCATTCCAGAACCATTCACCAGCCTGAACTCTCACAGCTTCTTGCCTCGATGGTAACTCAAACAGAAATTGATTGTGGGAGAGGGGTAACTTTCATGCCAGCACAAATCTTCCATCTATTTAAGAACCATTTTTGAATCACCTCCTGATTTGGGCTGTGTGATTAAAAGAATCATTGAAAGTTCCAACCAAGCATCTCGATAAAAACTGGTGATTGCTATCTTCTGTTTCTGGGTTGACCTTGATCACCTTATCAACCACCGTTGCTGGGAATTTCGCTAACTCCGGCCATTGGGCAATTTTGGCAGAGTTGATATAAGACTTCGACTGAGGAGTGTTAGAATGCTTGAGTCTATTTGTTGTATGCTTCCCGAGAAAATGTAAAATTTTCCCAGCTATGTCTCCCCATCCCCTGTTGTAGTCTGGTTCAGGAACTATTACTGCTGATTTCCTAATCCCCTCTAATGTTTCAATACGTATGTAACGGCCATACATATTGAAGTTCTGAAAGGCTCTGTAGATATATGCTTGTGACTTCCTCCCCCATCGTCTGTAGTTGTTCCCTGTTCTCTTTGATGCTTGATTAAGAATGTCACAAACCCATCTAAGGTTTTCCTCATCGATTTTAATCCTGCTTGAAAATCTTCTGCCTTTTTCAATCAACACAAACCACCCTTCACCGTAGTCTATAAGTTCGAAACATTTTTCACCTGAAATGAAAAAGATTTTGTTTTCCATTGAACTTAGCAACTGTTAATTAAGTCACAGAAAAAACTGAAAGAAGTCGCCGGAGGACAGAAAAACTATTGGTTATTGCCGGAAAAGAGAAAGTCTTTTCCAGCCTCGTAAAATGTGCCTGGGAGCATTTTGATAAATTTACAAACACTTACGGGTGTAGATTTCCTGCTGTTTCCATTCACGGTATTTGTATTCTGTTCCAGAAATTCTTCAGATAAGCCTGAAATGGAAAACGAAAAGCAATTGGATTGTGAGGTTGAAACTTGAAAGGGATGCTCCGTGTACACGTCGCTAGCTCCCTGCTTTTATTGAAGCATTTAATGAGCAGTTTATGGCGTTGTCTGAAAACTCACGCTTTTGTCAAATTGATATGAAGCTTCAAGCTTGATTGACCATCTCTCTGCACCAATGGAAGCATGTCATCAGGAAGGTCTTAGTGTAGACTTCTCTTAACATTTTGGTGGTTTATGTCATGGCCGTGTGGAATTGCCCTGAGCACAGGACAAATGCTAGCAATTTAGCGGCCTTTTACTTGCCTTTATAAACTACTCTCTCACTTTCATTTGTTGCCTATATACTACTCTCTCATTTTCATTCGTTGGATGGTTCAACAATTTATGAACTTTTGACTTATTGTTTTCTAGTTGTTAGGACTGAGTTAAGTTTCCTATTAGGATTGATTGTTGTTATTTTCTTTTTACTTCTATCTGAATAATTTACTGTTTCTAAATGCTTTTGTCAATTTTAGATATACTATTGTTTCCAATAACCTAACTCAACTTCTTGCTACTTGTCAAAAAATATCATGCTCAGACGTCGACAAGTTCAGTTACCAAAAGAGTAATTGAGACCGTATTTTGTATTGTTTGAAAGTAGGATCAAGGAGTAGTAGTACTATAGATGTAAAATTAATTTCGTGAAAATTATTTGTATGACGTCCTATGATAGATAGGATTAGGAATGTAGATATTCGGGAGAAGGTGGGCGTGGCGCCGGTGGACGATAAGATGCGGGAAGCGAGACTAAGATGGTTCGGTCACGTGCGAAGAAGGAGTCTTGATGCCCCGGTGAGGAGGTGTGAGTGGTTGGCGGTGGTGGGTTTGAGGAGAGGTAGAGGGCTGTCGAAGAAGTATTGGGAAGAGGTGATTAGGCAGGACATAGCGAGACTGCAGATTTCCGAGTACATGGCTCTTGATAGGAAGGCCTGGAGGTCAAGTATCAGAGTTGTAGGATAGGGGGTAGTAGAGCTTTTCATTCTTCAGTCCCGGGGTGGGGCGGGTTTTGGATAGGATTGACCTTAGAGGGCTTGCGGTCTATGTTGAGCGTTCTCTTCCCTTAGATACTAGCTAATGGTATTGCTTGTCACTTATCTGATGGCTTTTATGTTTATGTTATTAATTTCATGTTTTTATGTTTATGATGTTACTTTCTATTGGAAGTTACTAATGTATTGTCTTTTCGTGTTTATTCCCGTCCTCCTGAGCCGAGGGTCTATTGGAAACAACCTCTCTGCCCTTTCGGGGTGGGGGTAAGGTCTGTGTACAGATTACCCTCCCCAGACCCCACATTCTTTCCTTTTAATTGGGCAGATTTTTCTTCACCTTCCACCATGATTCTTTTAGGCTGATCATCCAAAGTTGAGACTTTAAATCTCTTTCCTTCCACCACCAGATCCAGCTCCTTGAGAGTGATTTGTACTTTGTTTTGAACACAAATTCTTGCCCAGTAGAAGTGTGTTCTGTTCTTAGTATCTTCATCTACATCAACATAGCCTCCACAGAGCTCCCCAATATAACGAAAAAAGTCTATAGTCCAGCCATGCAAAGGGATACCAAAAGCTTTGACCCACCTTTGCCCTACTCCAGTTTCCATCGATGCAGACCCGTATTCCGACGACCACCATTCGAGAGATAGCCGCCGTTCCAGAACCATTCTCCCGCTTTGACTCTAGCAGCCTCTTGTTTCAAAGGCAACTCAAATAGGAATTTGTTGTGCGCAATCGGGGTAATTCTAAGGCCAGCTGTCACTTTCCACCTTGAGAGGAACCACTTCTGGATAACTTCTGGGTTGGGGCTTGAATTAAAGGGGTCGTTGAAGCAGCCAGCTAGACACTTTGCTAAGAAATCTTTTGTTCCACCTGAGGTTCTGTCTTCCACCTGCTGTAAAGGCCATCCGATATTTCAGCGGCAGCTTTAATGGTTTCTTTTGCAGATCTGAGAATTTTTTGAATTTGTAATTTGATGCTTCCCCAAGAAAG
>MDKI01265183.1:0-16879 GCA_005239505.1 Nicotiana paniculata
TTCCTATAAGTGTTCTTTCTATGTATCCTGGTACTTCAGTCATTGATATTTTATTATCTATTAATTATTTTGATATATATACCATCCATAATTGTATTGTTTTATTTACATCTTCGACACAGTCTAGGTCTAAGAAATTATATTGTTCACTTATCGATTTTGGTGTCCATTTATTATTTAATCGTTTATTCCATAATGTTTGATTTCTATCATATGATTCATAACTATACGATTTATATTCTGGTCTCGGTTTTGGGCTTCTAGATCTTGTAGATCTTGACGTACTTGGTTTATCTTCTTTCTTTATGTTTCTTGTATTAACTTCTAGTTTTTTTGTTTTATTTATTTCTTCTAATATTTCTGTATATGTTTCACTAGTTTCTGAGTATTTTTCTTCTATATCAGTATCTGTATTACTTCCATCATTTATTTCTTCTATTCTTAATTCTTTGTTAGTTTCTTTTAATTGTAATATTTCTTTAAATTTTTCTATTTCTGTTGTTAACCTCATTTCTTGTTCCTTTTCTAATTCTTTTTGTTCTTCCATTTGTTTAATGGCATATAATTCTTTTAGTCTTTCTAATTCTTTTTCTAATTCTTGTATTTTTGTATTCTTAGTTTCTTCTATTTTCTCAACTTCTTTCTTTGCTTGTGTCTTTATTTTTTCGATTGTCTAAATTTCTATCTATTTCTTCATTTTCTTTTGCTATTCTTACGATAGCTGTTAATCCGTCCTCTAACTTTACACTTTCTTTTTCTAACATTAGGTTTAAGGTACTCCTACCTTTTTATATCTTCATCCTAGGTTTGTAAATACTATTTTTATCTGTAAACCATCTGAATTTTCATATATTTTTTCGTCTATGGCAAATTCTTCGTTATTCATTATAAATCGTGTTGAAGTTTATATTCTAAATGTTGTAATCTTATTTGTACTTTTAATATAATTTTTCTTTGTTTTACTATAGATTTCTTGCATACTTCTGCAAATATATTTTCGTTTAGTCTACTTTGTCTATATTCTATTTCATAACTTATTTCATTAATTTCTCCAAGAAGTTTTTCTCTGTTTTTGTAATTATTCATAGTTGTTTTTAATATTTTTAATGAGTTTGTACTCTGGTTTTGATATTTCGTTTATCAATATTTCTAATCTATAATTATTTGTCCTTGTTTGGTTTAGATGTTCATATTCTGGGTATAGCTTTTTTAATTTCTTTCTTATTTTATGTAGTTTTTTATGTTTTTGATTTATCTGTATCTTATTTTCAGTTGTTTTCTTATTAGCTTATTTCGTCTAGATCTTCTAATGTTTAGCTTTGATACAAGTTTTTGGGGTAGGGTCGATTTTAGCTTCGATTAGCTCTGTGTTTGAGTTATCCATAAAACGCTTTTTCATAATATTCTTTTTTAAGTGATGTTAATCTTTTTATATGAGTAGCGCAATTTCTTATATATTCCAAGTATACTATATCCTGGGTTCTCTGATAGTCATATAAGTTATCTTTTATTAAATTTTCAAGGCTAGCTATTATTTCTATAGTTTCAGTCCAATAATTTAGATATTCGTAATCTATCACTGATCTGAATATAAATCTATGTCTGAAAATGCATCTAATTCTAATAAATCATGTATAGTTTCTATATCTAGATTATACCAATTTTGGTTTGTTAACTCGATTATTTCTAATTGTATTATTTCGTTATAAATTATTTCTCTTAATTCTGTAGGTAACTCTTTAAGTACATATAAGATTAGTATCTTATGTCTTAAATCCTCACGAAGTGTTAGGTCATCCATTTTTATCATATTGTGTGCTAACCATATTCCTTCCAACATCTAGGCTTATTATTATGTTTATTATGTTATAATAAAGTATATTATTCTGTTCTTTTGGTCACTACCATGATTTTGTTGCTGCAATCATCTTACCCTAACAACGCCTCAACACTGACTACTTCCCTCAACGGCCTCCTTGCCTTACGGTTTCGTCCTTAGGATGACATAGTCTGGGCTTAGACTATTCTTAGCATACTACTTTCATGGTAAACTTACTTAAACAGATCAATATAGCAATATTAAGACATAATAAATCACATAATAGCAAAGATATCTTCAAGAATATTTAAATTTAGCTACACATGATTATTTGGAAATATACCTCTGTGGTTATCTCTGAAGATTGTTCCATAGCTAATAGATTAATATTTTTTTTAATGAAGCAGGGCGTAGGATGGGGTATTGAAGTCGCAGAGAGCGCATTTCAGCGTCGTTGGAAGGTGTCCGCGGGTGTATTGCACAGGTGGGTTATCTCCTGGGAATAGGTTAGCGGTGGCATGGTTGGCAGGTCTTTGTGAGGGATTATAGTGGCTATTCGGTAGGAGGCATAATGTGTGAATGATGCTAGAGAATTTGAGTATTTAGGGAGTGCTAGCAAGAGAATTTGGAAGAATTCGACGGATTGGTTGAGCAAGATCGTGTTATCAAAGGAGAAAGGATCTCAGCAGGGTCTAAAGTAGTGCAAGGAGTAGCGTCGGGCTAAGTGGGGGAGTCCCACCATCTGCAATTGGGTTGCAGGATTGTGTTATCATAGGGTTGCGGATTGCCGACGTGTTTGCAAGTTATTACAGTTAAGGGAAAGGAGTAAGATGGTGATTGTGCGTGGGATTTGATGAATGTGTGCAAAAATTGGCCATGTCAGACCAGGGTTAGGCTTTGGAAGATTCAGAATTTTGCTTAAAGCATAGGTGAGTTGTCAGGATAGTGACTCGGTCACGTGTTTCATTGAAAAGAGTGTTCATGTGCTAGGAGAGCCTTGGAGTTGATTGTGTTCGGGACCAGTCAGAGTGGGTGACTCTCAACAGCGGTCCTAGTGAATTCAAAAGTTAAGAATGCGGCGTTTAAGGGTTTCAGACAGCAGTATGATCGAGAATCAAGCTTTTGCAGGATAGTATTGGGGGAGTGAGAGAAATAGACTCTGGATTGTAGAAAGATTATCAAGAGCGTATGAGACGGGTTGTGGGATTTAGGCAGCATAGTCTCGTGAATCAAGGTCACTCAGGATGAGTGAGGGTTGAGTTTGCTATGAGTTGAAGGAAGTTGCTCTTATTCCTGAGGCAATCGAAGATGATTAAAAGAAGATAGATTGATTAGCCATGGTTGAAATGGCACATTTACGGTAGTGATCAGTTCCTTCGGTGTGATTAAGTTATGCATGTGGGTTGTGCCGGTGTGTGCGGGGCTTGTCGGCCATCGTAATGGATTTCATGTGGGAGCATTCAAGTATTATAACCTGTCAGGTGTAGGTGGATCCCAGAAGGGTTATGGTGGTATAGACTACTACTTAATGATTTGCATGTTCGGTGATTGTGGGAATTCACTCATGTGTTGAGATGGTACCCTTGAATTGCGGTAAGTAAAATATTTCTATATTATGAAGTGTTCACCCTATTGGTGGTTCAAAAGTTATGATGGAATTCTTGCGCTACCTCCTATTGGCATGTTAGGTGCGGTAGACAGTATGTAACTGGGAGTGAGAATCAAGATTTACGATTCGGTGTTGACAAGGTTGTCATGAGCTTGGATGAGCAAGGAGAAGTGATTTGAAATTTCAGAGTAAGCAGGTGTTATCTTCAGTGTCACCTGAGATCGATATTCTGTGGAAGAGGCTTTGTACCCTAGTCATGGGTTCTTGATGTGTTGTGCAGTATTAGTGTGGTCGGTGATGCGGATGTGCAGATTTGTTACCTGGTGTGGAAATTCGTGGGAGCGCAACCACGAGGAGATCGTATAAGTGTGACATGTCGTGAGTTAATGGATTGAAGGTTTGGACTGAGTATAAGGAAGTGAAATATTGCTTATTTGAGAATTTATGCCTGGAAGGCGTTCAGTTCATTTGGTTGTGGATTGTGGGGTGTTTGTCCCGACTATGAGGGTTGTTCTTGCGTATTATGAGAGGAAGTGGGTTAATATGGACCCAGGTAAAGCTATTAGCTTAGTTTGGTGAGAGCAAGGTAGACTCGATATTTGTTGATGGATTTAAATATGATTATGGGCTCCGTATGAGCCAGGCATGTTCATTTCATTAGAGCGCTTTTCATGGAAAGGTATTAGAACAGCGGATGTTGTTCCGTCTTCGTCAAGTTCATGTGATAATACGATTGTGCCGTGTGAGTTGTGAAACGACTTGATAATTTCTTATGTGTTGAGATCTCCGCGTAGTGATGATGTTATGTGAGCAGGACAACTCTTGAGATCCAGAGTATATATATATATATATATATATATATATATATATATACCGCATCTCAGTTGTGCTCGAGTTTTGTAAGCATATGGCTTATCAGTCTCCCCAAGATGGTATTATGCACTCGGCGTGCTTATGATCGATATTCAGTAATTTGTAATAGTGAGCAATTCAGCTCCGTGTATATTCCTTATGTGAATTTTCTGATGGGATCGGGTGGCACGCCGCCACGGGTATGTTATTGGGATCGGGTGGCACGCCGCCACGGATATGTTATTGGGATCGGGTGGCACGCCACCATGGGTATGTTATTGGGATTGGGTGGCATGCCGCCACGGTTATGTTATTCGGATCGGGTTGCACGCCGCAACAGTGTGATGATGAGTAAGGTACCTATATTAAGTTTCTTATGTTTACTCCCTATTTTCTGAGAAAAGTTCATATTAGTTGCGTGAGTTGAATAGTCCCTTCCTGAGTCGTTTCTTATTATCATGTTCGAGTTATGGCCTATTGGCGCGATGTGGTGTCATGTGAGGCTGTTGGTCATGTTTGGGGTGATTTGTTGTCTGCGCAGTTCATACTGGGTGAGACAAGATTATCGGATCAGGGATCAGTGCGATAAGGTCATGTGAAGTGTATACTAAAGAACAAATACCATTATTCAGGTTCATAATGAGGTGATGATTCTAGTCAAGATGAGGTATTCAATGATTTGTTAACTCTGCAGTTAGGTATGAATTTCTACACATCTCCTCCGCTGTGGTGGTATTATCAGCATTATAGCAGGATGTATGTATATGTATCATGAAATGCATTGGGAGCATCAGATTCGTGAAATTTTGGCTATTAAGGTTCAAAGAGCGTCATTGTGGTTAGATGATGAATCTTGCGGTGCATGGTGCTAATTCAACAAGGGTATGCATTCATGTTCTGGTATGTCGTGTGGTAGTCGATACGGTGTTTATATATTGGAACTAGGCCTGGCAGAAAATTTCAACTATTAGAACTAGGTTATGAGGTTATTACATGGATAAAAGAAGATATATTTAGATTTGATCAAGATAATGTACTCAACTGGGTTGTGGTAGCACGCGCAGGTGCTCGAGGTGTTAAAAAATGATTTCAGATAACTCCAGAGCAGTTCTTGCACGTTCGAGGACGAACGTCTGTTTAAGTGGGGGAGAATGTAATGACCCGATCGGTCGTTTTGAGCTCTAGCGCATCGTTCAGCGGTTTGAAGTCATGAACAACTCTATTTCAGGTATTATGACTTGTAGGTGTTGTTGGAATTGAATTTCGGAAAGTTTAGAGTTGATTTGGAAAGAAAATTCTCATTTCAGAAGCCTTAAGTTGGAAGAATCAACTAAGATTGGAATATTGAGTAAACGACCTCCGAATCAGGATTTAAAGGTTCTTGCAGGTTCGTATGATGATTTCGGACTTAGGCGTATGTCCGGATCGGGCTTTGGACTTAGGCGTATGCTCGGCAGCGTTTCAATGCATATTGTGGAAGTCAACATTTTTCAAGAAATTTCCTAAGTTTGGCTTGAAGCTTTTTTCATTGATGTTGATGTCCGCTTGGGATTCCGAGTCTGGGAATAGCTCCGCATGGTGATTCTGGAGTTGGGAGCGCGATCGGAAGTGAATTCGGATGTCCGTAGGTCATTTTGTAGTCATTTGGCTAAAGATAGAAATTTAAAGGTTTTTGAGAAATCCGACCGGAAGTGGAAATTTTGATATCGGTGTCGGAATGCGATTCCGGAAGTTGGAGAAGGTCCGTAATGTCGAATATGACTTGTGTGAAAAATTTGAGGTCAATCGGGCGTGATATGATAGATTTCGGCATCAGATGTGGAAGTTTGGAATTTCTAAGTTCTTAAAGTTGGGATTTGGGTGCGATTTGTGGTTTCGATGTTGTTTGATGTGATTTGGGGCCTCGAGCAAGTTTCCAGTATGTTTTGGAACAGTTAGGTATAATTGGACGGGGTACCGGGGGCCTCGGGTGGATTTCAGGTGGTTAATGGATCAGGTTGAGAGTTTGAAGAAGGCTGGAATTTGTTGTCATCTGGTGTGACCACACCTGCGAGGATTTGGCCGCAAGTGCGGCACCGCAGGTGCGAAGGTTTGATAGTCATGTTTGGAGCGCAGGTGCGATGGTATTTCCGCACCTACGAGGTCGCAGATACGGGTTATGGGGCGTAGGTGCGAAGTTGGCTCGAGTTGAGGAAAGCCGCAGGTGCGGAGGTTTGGTCGCACCTGCGGAATCGCAGGTGCGAGTGTTGGATCGCAGCTGCGAAAAATGGCCTGGGCAGAATGTTTTAAAACCGAGAGTTTGTGGCCATTTCTTCATTTCTTCTTTGGTTTGGTCGATTTTGGAGGAGCTTCAAGAGAGGATTTCTTCATGCAATGTCAAGGTAAGTAATTTCTTCATGTTTTTAAAGTTAAATATAAGTATATGCATGGAATTAGACATGGAAATTGGTAGGAAATTGGGAAATCTTGAAGAAAACCTAGAAATGGTAATTTGGATTTTTAGCCACGAATTTGAGCATGGAATGTAGAGTAAATTATATATTTGAACTAGTGGAGCTATGGGTAGATTTTATCTTCGAGAAATTTCGGATTCCGGGCACGTGGGCCCGAGGGCATTTTGGTCAATTCACTAAGCGGGGTTGGGAAATTATATAATTTGGAATTTGTTTCAAATATTAGGGTATACTTTCATTGGTTTGTCGTTGTTTGGATAGTTTCGTAGCGTTGTGCAACGATTTGAGTCATCGGAAGGGCTTGGAGGCCGGTTATGGAATTTTGGAGCAAGGTGAGTCTCTTTTCTAACTATGTGAGGGGGAATTGTCCCCCTAGGTGAACTAAATGAATACATGCTATTGATTGCGAGGGATACGTATGCACGAGGTGACGGGAGTCCGTGCGTAGATACTATTATGCCATGTCTGAGTAGTCTAGGACCAACTAGCATGCTTTACTTGTTGTACTGATGACCTTGTCAATGATTTATCGTGTGATGCTTTCAGTTAGTATTTAAACCTCCGAGAAGGATAGAGTTTACTTTTCTTAATCACCTAGAAGGAGAATTTATTCTTCCTTTAATAATTGTGTTTCGGATAAACCTATCGAGTTCGGAACCCTGTCAAAATCAGCAAGTAAATCTCCAGAAATTTTTAAATATTATACTCATGTTTAATAAAAGTAGTATTTTATCACTTCATTGAACAACTAATTTTCCTGATAAAAATGTGGTTTATTGGGGTGTATATGTGTAACTTTGGTTGCCTGAGTCGCATGTATGATTCGCGAGCAGGATGACCCTGTATTTATGAATATGCATATGAGCACTTGAGTCACAGGTATGATTCGCGAGCAGGTTAGTCTTATTATTATTATGTTAACCGCGTCGCATGATCGATATGCGAGCGAGGCAGATAGATGCATCTATGGTTTGGGCCGTTCGACCCTCGACAGTGCACAATTTATGTTTATGTTGGTTCGGGCCGTCGACCCTCGGCATTGCTTGCGCATGATATTTACTGTGTAGTTGCTATGATTTTTGCCTGATTATTGGCCTGAAATATTAAGTTGTCGATTGAATTGACAGAGATTTAAAGTTATTAAAATATTTTGGAAGAAGTTGTTCCTTCCCATTGATTAATTGTTATTTGATTGAATCACCCATGTTGATTAATAGTTATTAATATGATGAAGGATTAAAGTGTTACATGTGGAAAGAGTTGGAAATAATTATTTCTGATTTTTAATAAATTTCCTAGGATATTCATGCTTAGTGTCACACTCGAATATTCTAAATTGACTTTTAGCAAGTATCTAATTGAACCTCTCGTCACTACCTCTCTGAGGTTAGGCGGGCGACTTACTGAGTACACGTTGCTTTTGTACTCATGCTACACTTGATGTGCATTTTATTGCACAGGTACTTTCCTAGCAAGGTGAAGGATTCAGAGACTTAGGCGAGCTGCATCATTCGGAGGCGATCTGCAGCTGACAGAGTCTCCTTCGTACTTTATTTATTTCATTTTAAATTTTCTTGTCCAGTTGTATTTCGGACAGGCTTTGTAATGATTGTATAGACTCTTAGAAATTCCTCATGTACTTGTGACGCCGGGTTCTGGGATGTGTTGAGATATATTTGTTAAAATAGGACTATTTAATCCATTGTATTTACTCAACAGATTCTATTTAATTATTATGTAATAAGTGAAGGTAATGATTTTCATAAATGCTAAAATCGGAAATTATTTAAATTAATTAATGATTGGCTTGCCTGACAATGATGTCCGGCGCTATCACGACCTTATGGATTTTGGGTCGTGACAAATTTCATGGTCAAATCTCATTTTTATCAAAAACCTAAGTTTTCCTCTAAACCCTTGATTTTTACTAATTTTTACATGTTAATCTACCCATAATCTATGTATTTAACTCATGTTGTATAGAAATTACTTACCTCAAAGTGCTAGGTGAAAGCCCCCTTCCATAAGTTCCAAGAATCGCCCAAGAGATGAAGTGGAATGAAATAAATTGCCTAAGTCCCGCAATAAATGAGCTGGGCACATGCCTCTGATGTCGCATTTGGGACAGCAGATTCGCAAATGCGACAAAACCCTCGCAAATGAGAAGTCTTGGCTTCAGCTATTGAGGTCACACTTGCGACCAAAGAGTCGCAAAATGCAAACTCTGCTGGGATCGCAAATGCGGAAAACGTATCGCAAATACGAATACTGCCTAGATTGGGAACCTTGCAATTTTGAAGCTCTTCTCGCAAATGCGAGGTTCGCATTTGCGAAAAATTTCTCGCGTTTGCGAGTCCTCCAACTGTTGCCAAGAAACACCAGAAAAATGATGTGTTTTCATTTCTTCCGAACGTCCAAAACTCACCCGAGCACTCGGGGCTCCAAACCAAACACCCACATAAGTCTAAAAACATCATACAAACTTGTTCGCGTGAACGAAACGCCGAAATAACATCAAAAACCATGAATTGGATGCCAAAACACATGAATCAACTCATTAACTCAAATGCTTCCAGAAAAAGACTTCCACTCGTCCGATTCCTATCAAAACAACTCAGAATGACACCAAATTTTGCGTGCAAGTCTAAAATGACATTACAGAACTATTACCGGTCTCGATATTCTGTTTGGACCTCGATACCACCAAAACCCATTCCAAACCAAATTTTAAAGAACTTCAAGAACCAACTTTTGATATTAGGCACCGAAACGCTCCCGGTTCTTCCAAAACCCGATCCGGACATACGCCCAAGTCCGAAATCATCATAAGAACTTATTGGAACAGCCTAATCCCAATTCCTAGGTCGTTTACTCAAAATGTTGACCAAAGTCAAACATTTCCTTTTAAGCCAACCTTAAGGAACCAAGCATTCCGATTTTAACCCGAACCCTTCCAAATCCCGAACTAACCATCCCCGCAAGTCATAAAACAGTAAGTGCATGTACGGGAAATCTTATTTAGGGGAATAGGGTTCTAGAAAGAAAAATGACCGGTCGGGTCGTTACATTCTCCACCTCTTAAATTAACGTTTTTCCTTGAACGTATTTAGAATCATACCTGAAGTGCTTAATAAGTGTGGATATCTGCTCCGCATGTCCTTCTCGGACTCCCAGGTCGCCTCCTTGACTGGTTGGCCCCTCCACTGGACCTTTACCGCAAAAATCCTCTTGGATCTCAACTGACGATCCTGTCTAGCAACAATGGTAAATGGTTCCTACTCATAACCCAAGCTCTTATCTAGATGAAGTCTAACACATATGACAAGTCGGCATGATACCTCCGGAGCATAGACACGTGAAAAATCGGATGAACCCCTGATAGGCTTGGAGGTAAAGAAAGCTCGTAAGCAACCTCCCCAACTCGCCTCAACACCTCGAAAAGGCCTAGAAACCTGGGGCTCGGCTTGCCCTTCTTCCTGAATCTCATCATACCTTTTATTGGCGAGACTTTCAAGAGGACCTTCTCGCCTATCATAAATGACACATCACGTGCCTTCTGATCCGCGTAACTCTTCTTTCTGGACTGTGTTGCGTGAAGTCGCTCTTGAATTAACTTTACCTTTTCTAAGGAATCCTTCACCAGATCAGTACCATATAACTTAGCCTCGCCGAGCTCAAACCACCCGATATGAGAACGACATCCCGACCATATAAAGCCTCGAATGGAGCCATCTTTATGCTGGCCTGATAGCTGTTGTTGTAAGCAAACTCTGCCAGAGGCAAGAACTGATCCCACTGTCCCCCAACGTCAATTACACATGCCCTGAGCATGTCTTCCAAGATCTGAACTATCCACTCTAACTGCCCGTCGATCTATGGATGAACACAATGATGAGCTCTACACGGATCCCGAACTCACTCTGTACAGCTCTCCAGAAATGCAAAGTGAACTGAGGGCCTCTATCAGATATGATGGAAACAGGCACACCGTTCAATCGGACTATCTCCGAAATGTAAATCTTGGTCAACCTCTCTGAAATATAAGTAGTGGCAACTGGAATGAAGTGTGAAAACTTGGTCAATCGGTCTACAATGACCTAAACTGCATCAAACTTCCGCAAAGTCCACGACAACCCAACTACGAAGTCCATAGTAATGCGTTCCTACTTTCACTATGGTATAGTTATCTGCTATAGTGAACCACCTGGCCTCTGGTGCTAATACTTAACCTGCTGACAATTTAGGCACCTAGCTACGTACTCAACTATGTCTCTCTTCATCTGCCGCCACCAATAATGCTGTCTCAGGTCCCGATACATCTTTGTAGCACTTGGATGAATGGAATACCGAGAAATGTGTACCTCCTATAGAATCCTCTCCCTCAAGCCATCGACATTAGGAACACATAGATGACCCTGGAGTCGTAGGACACCATCCTCGCCAATAGAAACCTCCTTGGCACTACCTTGTAGTACTGTCTCTCTGAGAACTGCTAAGTGCGGATCATCAAACTGTCGATCCTTGATCTGCCCCAATAATGAATACTGGGCAACAACACATGCAAGAACTCGGCCGGGCTCTGAAATACCCAACCTCACAAGTCAGTTAGCCAAGGACTAGATGTCCAAAGCTAGTGGCCTCTCCTCTGCTGAAATGGATGCCAAGCTACCCATACTCTCTGCCTTCCTACTCAAGGCATCCGTAACAATATTCGCCTTGCCCGGATGGTAAATAATAGTGATGTCATATTCCTTTAGTAGCTCAAGCCATTTGCGCTGCCTCAAATTGAGATCACTTTGTTTGAACAAATGCTGCAAATTGCAGTGATCGGTATAAACCTCACAGGACACCCCATATAGATAATGCCTCCAGATCTTAAGAGCATGAACAATTGCAGCCACCTCCAAATCGTGCACAAGATAATTCTTCTCATGGGGCTTCAGCTATCGTGAAGCACATGCAATAACTCGCCCTCCTTGATCAATACCAACCCAAGCTAACGCATGAAGTGTCGCAATAAACTGTATACATCCCCGAACCGAAAGCCAACACTAGAACCGGTGCTGTGGTCAAAGCTGTCTTGAGCTTCTGAAAGCTCGCCTCATAATCATCGGACCAACGAAACGGGGCACCCTTCTAGTTCAATCTAGTCAAAGGTGCTGCAATGGATGAAAAACCCTCCGCAAACCGGCGATAAAACTTTCTAACCCCAGGAAACTCCTGATTTCAATCACCAAAGTGGGATGAGGCCAACTCTGAAATGCCTCAATCTTCTTGGGATCCATCTTAATACCCTCTCCTGATACAACATGCCCCAAGAATGCCACAGAATCTAACCAAAACTCATATTTGGAGAACTTAGCATACAACCTCTGTTCCCGCAAGGTCTGGAGCACTACTCTCAAATGCTGCTCGTGCTCCCCCAGGCTACGTGAGTATATCAAGATGTCGTCAATGAAGACAATAACAAAGGAATAAATATAAGGCTTGAACACCCTGTTCATAAAATCCATAAATGTCGTTGGGTCATTGACCAAGCCGAAGGACATTACTAGAAACTCATAACGGCCATATCTAGTACGGAATGCGGTCTTCGGAACATTCGAGTCCAAAATCTTTAACTGATGGTACCCCGATCTCAAGTTAATCTTAGAAAACACCCTAGCACCCTGTAGCTGGTCAAGAAAATCATTAATACACGAAAATCGGTATTTGTTCTTGATGGCGACTTTATTCAACTGGCGGTAATCAATGCACATCCGCTTAGTCCCATCTTTCTTCTTCACAAATAATACTGGTGCACCCCAAGGTGATACACTCGGCCTGACGAACCCCCTTTGCCAGCAACTCCTCAAGATGTTCCTTCAACTTCTTCAATTCTTTCGGAGCCATACGGTACGATGGGATATATATAGGATGAGTTCCTGGAGCCAAGTCGATATAGTAATCAATATCACGGTCTGGAGGCATGCTTGGAAGGTTAGAAGCAAACATATCGGCGAACTCCCGAACTACTGGCACTGAATCAATCATTGGGGACTATGCGGTAGTATCCCGTACATAGTCTAGATAAGCCAAACAACCTTTCTCGACCATATGTCAAGCCTTTAGGAAAGAGATACCTTGACTAGATGTGCTGACAGATGAAACCTTCTACTCCAACCTCGGCAACTCTGGCATCGCTAAGGTAATAGTCTTGGCCTGGAAATCTAGGATGGTGTGATATGGGGATAACCAATCCATGCCCAGGATGACCTCAAAGTTGGTTATATCAAGTAACAAAAGGTCCTCTCTAGTCTCGTAACCACAGAATATGACCATACATGACCGATATATCCAGTCCATGAACACAGAATCGCCCACAGGAGTGGACACATAAACATGAGTACCCAAAGACTCACGAGGAGTACCCAGGAAATGAGAAAACATAGATGATACATATGAATAAGTAGACCCTGGATCAAATAATACCTAAGCATTCCTATCGCAGACAGAAATAATACCGATGATCATGGACTCTGAGGCCACTACATCTGGTCTGGCTGGAAAAGCATAGAATCTAGATGGAGCGTCGGTTGGCTAGCCCCCACTTGGCTGAATAATAGTTGGCTGACGTCCCCCTGCCTGGCCTTCACCTTTAGGACGACCCCTACCCGCTTGTCCCCCATCTTTGGGCGGTCGGACGGCTGGTACTGAAATCATGGGTTGATGACCCTGCTGTACTGCCTTGCCCAGAAGTCTGGGACAGGTTCTCTTCCTGTGACTCGGATCTATACACTCATAACAACCTCTCGGTACCATAGATTGCTGCCCCGAAGTCTGACCCTAATGGCCTAAATACCCACTAGAAGGACCCTGAATAGCTGGTAGGCAATTTGAACTCTCTGGCATGACGCTGAAATAGGCATTGGAAGAACACTGATGAGCTGGTGGGAAATAAGAACTATCTGGCATAACACTAAAATAGGGTTGTGCCGGGGCACCCCGAGGAGGTGGTGGTGCTGGATATGTGGGCCTGCTAGGCTGATCACTCCTAAACTGACCTTTATCCCTGGCCGGGGCACTTTTAAACTCTCCAGAGAATTGGGCCCTCTTATCCTGTTGTATCTTCTCTCTACCCCTATGGTGGTAGCCCTTAATCCTACTAGCAATATCCACTACTAGCATATAACAAGTACCTATCTCAACCTCCCAGGCCATACTATCCCGAATACTGTGGTGCAACCCTGCAACAAATCTCCGCTCTTTCTCTACATCGGTAGGAAGTATCATAAGTGCATGGCGAGACAACTCAGAGAATCTCGCCTCATAATCGGTCACTGACATCTGACCCTGCTCAAGCTGCTCGAACTAACCTCACAACTCTGCCCTATAAGAGGGTGGAATATACCTATCCGAAAAAAGTTGTGTAAACTGGTCCCAAGTCATGGGAGGAGAACCTGCTGGTCTGCCAAAAAGATAAGACTGCCACCATCTACGGGCCCTGCCCTCCAGCTGGAAAGTAGTGAAATCCACCCAATGGGACTCCAATATCCTCATGTTGTGCAGTCTGTCCTTGCACCGATCAATGAAGTCCCTGGGGATCCTCATGCCGCTCTCCCCCGAAGATAGGAGGGTGTAGCCTAGTCCATCTGTCCAATAGCTTCTGCGGATCGCCGTCCGCAGCTGGTCTAGGGTCAGGGATAACCGCTGCAACAAACTGGGCCCCACCCATAGGTAGTGTACCCGTGGTCTGATATACGGTAGCTGCATGCCCAAGTGCCTAAGAAGTATGGGTCTGTGCTGCCCTCCGGCCTTAGATGTGGCTGGATCTGCTGGAAATAAACCAGCCTGAGTCATATAATCCATGAACCGCAACATACGGCCCATGACCTTCTGAAAACCCGGTGATGACGTGAAGTCTACCATAGCTGGCTCTGCTGCGGGCACCTCGCTCTCCTTCTCAGAAACGGGATCCTCTACTGATTTCGCTGGTGGAGCAACTGGGGCACCTCTATGATGTTTTCGCCCCTGCCTCGGGCCGGTGCCCTCCCTAGGCCTCTAGCAACATGGGGAGCAGCTCCCCTCGGGTCAGGAACGTCCGATGCGTGCGTTCTTACCATCTGTGAGAGAATAGAAGGAAGAAACTTAGTATACCATCAACTGCGCGATAGGAGATGAATAAAGAGTAGTTTCCTAACATCCTATAGCCTCTCTAATATAAGTACATACGTCTCCGCACCGATCCACAACACTCTATTAGACCCGCCCATAACTTGTGAGACCTGTCGTGCCCCCTTTTTTTCTCGCGAAATCGGGTTTCGACATTTTGGGACAAACCCTTTAAATGGGTATTAAAACAGAAGAGTCGCCACCTAACGATTTTAAGATGCGTTAGGGCACTTAGAGTAATTAACTCATGAAACTAGTTTGCATCACCAGAGATTGGGTAAGGGCTCGAAATTACCTTGAGGGGAAGGTGTTAGGCACCCCTCGAGATCCACAATGGTGGGTCCCGGCCGAACTCAATTAAGCGAATTAGTCCTTAAAGGAAAATAAAGCAATTTAGACAACTATTATTTTAAAATAGGAATTAAAGGGGTCCTAAGTTTTTTAGCCTATATGATCATTTCCATGCAATACTTGGTAACTTTCCCCAGGTTGGGGTGCTACACATAGTATTAGCACACATGTCATCATCTCCTTTACTACCCAATTACTATCTTTCAATTGTTACTTAGTGTTCTAGCTTCTAACTCGTGCCTTATGCGTGCACTACCCATCCCTTTCCTATGGTCCTGGAGGTGTTTAGGACCTCTATTTAAGGTGGTTCTAGACTGACCTAGGTTGCTTAAAATGAGAAAAATCTAGGCGACAAAAAAAAAATCAAATAGGACTGTCACAGAAGAGCAACTAAAGGCTCATGTTAACCTCCAAAAATAGTCAACCAATGCACGCAGTTCAAGCAGCAAATCTCATTAATTTAGGATCCTATAGGCAGGATATCTAGATGAGCAGAGATAGAATGTAGAGAAGCAATTTGTTTAAGGCGAGCATCGGGACCTATCAATTTGCCTACTGATTTTGATTAAGTTCTGAATCTGGGAAAATTTCAAGCAGCAAGAGATCACAGTTTTAGGCCCAGAATTCTTAATAAACCTACATGTTTTCCTAAGTGATAACCAGAACAGAATCCTATAGGCACGGTATCTACAACTGTCATTTATAGACCTATAACAACGAGTTACTGATTTTAACAGACAAATTGTTATCTCTTTAGATCCTATAGGCATGCTTTCTACTTTGGAAGAATTAGTTAACTCCTATAGGCATGCTTTCTATGTTTTGAAACTGATTACACGCATGATTTCTAAACTTACAACTGATTTACCCTATAGGCATGATATCAATTAGTTTAAATCCTATAGACATAATTTCTAGGTTTTGAAAATGATTCCTTTTATTCCTGTTGGCATGGTATCTAAGTTGAAACTAATTTTTATTTCCTATAGGCATGATATCTATTAATCATATTGGGCAGGATTTTTAAAGCAAATTTCCAGGAAAGTTTATTAGCACAAACAAATAGAATCCTATATACATGACTACTATTACGCGGCGCCTTCCTAAGATTCTTTGGAAGGGCGACGTAAGGCTAAGCAACCGATGTCAAGGTGGTTGTTGTCCGCCAAGTGAGATCCCCTCCGCACGCTAGACGAGATTTTTAGTGCCGTGCAGGAAAACCAATGCCAACGATTTGAGAGAACAGTAATGAGAATTGAATAAAAACTTGATTGTATTAATGAAAGCTGTTACAAAGAAGGCAACACAGTGTCGAGGGGGAGAGACACCAGTACAGAGAATTGCTTGCTAGAAAATGTTTGATTGCTTGATCCCCCCTAATAATGCTTAAAAAGATAAACCAACATTACAGGAATAGACAAAAATATGCTAGAGAAACATAAGGAAAGTACATGGAATAAAAACTACTCTAATAATACAGGGAAAAGGACTTAATTTTCTACAGGGGTAGAAATAGGTCCGTTGTCAGCTGCTTGTGGCTGGGCGCTCGCGAGGAAAATTGGTGTGGCGACAGAGGCACACATGCGCTTGTCACTTGGCGCGGCCAAGACCACGGGGCCGTCCGTGGCGCTAGGCGTTGAGAGG
>MDKI01062763.1:0-15837 GCA_005239505.1 Nicotiana paniculata
TTAAAAAAATGTGTGTCTTGCTGTACTAATTAACTTGCTCTAGCTTGCAGGTTTCATCAACTTGAATTTTATTACACGGAAATTAGTTAGACGAAATTCAACGATTAGTTAGTTAAAGTTGTTAATGACCAAATGGATGACATAGCAAAATTATCAAAAAATATGATATATATGTCGATAGTTCAAACTTCCAAGTCGATATAGTTATCAGGATCGGGATTTGGCTTAAATATAATTAGAACCCATGATTACAATGTCTAATTACCTCAAAATCACCGTTTTTTTCAAATTCTCAAATGCATTGCCAAATATCACATGGCCGCCCGCCCTTAAGAAAACGACTTCAATAAAAAATTTATAAGGAAATAACAAGATAACGACTCCCTCCGATCCACAATAAGTGATTAATTTGACTTTTTATTTTGGTTCAAAATAAGTGTAGTTATATAATCAAGAAAAAATTAAATTTCTTTTTTCCAAAATTACCCTTATGTATGTATTTCTAAATAGTCTTTTACTCCTCACATTAATTATGTTGCAACATTTAATTAAGGGTAGTTTAGTCACACTAACTATTTTTGTCTAGAATTTAGTATTTTCATAATGGGTGTTTCCAAGGTATTTTGGTCATTTATTGTGGATCGGAGGGAGTAAAAGGCATTTACTTCTTTTTAATGATGTTGGTGCCCGAGCCAACTTGTAAGCAATAATTTCCTATCTATAGTAGGAGCATTAAATTTATGTGAATGATTTTTTCCACAAAGGATGCAGAGATGAAGATTGTTTACCCTAAAATTCGGATAACAATTAAACATATATTGTGATTTTAAGGATATGTGGTTTCGTCCAATACCAATTGATAACCAAGAAAATAAATGGATGAATTAGACGATAAAATAGATCAAACCAGTATGTAAGCAAAGTCTCGACCTCTATTTGAGATAGTCTCGAGGTGGAATAGTAAGAACAGTAAATGATAAAGCAACTCTGAAGAACAGTAAGTAAAATGGAAAGAAAGTAAAGAGTGTATATATTTATCAGTGAATAATGATGGTTACAAATAAATGGAATTCCTCTTTATATATTAGAGGAGTCCTAAATAAGGTACACTTCAAATATTATAAGAAATCATATTAACATCTGATTAACTGCCGTAGATTGATCTGCTCCGAGATTCACGCCATGATTCTCGACCAATCGCGGATATCTCGCCATTTCCGTTATCAAGCTATACCGATGTCACTTCGGAGTCTGTCTCTTTCTGGCCTCGATTATTGATGTCGACCTCGGTCTGAAAAGAGACTTCGATTTCGGACTCGATGTCCTAGCTCTTTGACGTGACATTCCTATCTCGACCAAAGAGTGAAATCAGATAGCTCCGATTTCAACCGTATACAGATAATCCCCTCGTTTCTTAGAGTAAAATAATAAGAAACGACTTGAGCCTCGATTTTCTAGAGACTTTGATAATGATTTGATCCTCGTGACGTGACGTAAGCGACGGAGATGACCGAAACGTCCCGTCGGTACAGTTTTCCAAACCATTAATGCTTGTTAGTGGACGGTCGACCACTAGCACCACCGAACCGTCGCCGTAAATCTATAAATATTGACTCTTTTATTGAATCAAAATTGTACTTTCACCTTTATCAAATTTTCTAAGTCCCTTAAACTCTCTCCATCTCTTCTCTTTCACCACCCGTTGATCCAACTTCGTTAGTACCAAAATATCAAGTTTCACCTCTTTCCTCTTCCTTCTACCTGAATCAATGGAGAATACCTCCAAAATCGTCCCACAAAAAGAGAAAGCTTCTTCCTCTTCTTTCCGGCCAGTCGGTGACCAAACACCGGTGGAACCGCTCCCTCATGAGTATGTTCCCGGCCCATGTGTTGTAAAATCGACTTCAAATTTGAGAAACCTCCATCGGTTCCTAGCTGATGTGAGCATGTGTCGAGATATATCTACTCGATAACAGTGAGCTATATCGAGGTTGTGAAGAGAGATTGTAACTGGGGGGCCAAGGTCGTGGTGCAGATCCCCGCTCTTAAAGAGAGTATTACCACTCATGTGGAGGGATTACTAAGGGTTTACACTTACCCCTTCACATTGGGTCCTCTCTACCCAATTATCATCGACTTCTGCAAGAGGTACCAGGTCACCCTCGGCCAGGTTCACCCCTCATTCTGGCGTATTGTGATCATGCTCCACTTCTTTTCCAACAAGGTCGAGGGGCTGCAGTTCACTCTTATCCACCTCATGCGATTATATCGACCCCGACTTTTTCGAGGGTTGATCAAGATCCAACGTCGATCAACGAAGGCTTTGTTCGCGAACGTCGATGAGGACAAGGACCAGGGTTGGATGAGTCGGTTTGTGCGGGTAGGACCTGTGACCTCATCCCAGAGGAAAAACTGTTGTTCCCCCAGAAATGGAACCCCGATCGTAAGTAACATATTACCCATTAGTCGTCATACTCTATTTTTCGCTTTATGTAACATTTTTATTTGTTATGCAGCGGTTTCCTGGATGCCCCTTGTGGTTCCTGACCTCGAAGACTAGGTTCGGAAGCTGGCCTCGACTTCCTCCTATGCAGAGCACTGCTGGCGTGACTTGGAAAAGAGCAAATGGGAGGCAAAGAATCACGGTGAGTGTTTTCTTCCTTATTCCCGATGGTACTTCTCATATTTCTCTTCCTTACTAAGTTTCTTTTCATGCAGGCCTGAACAAGGACGTGGTTTTGAGGCCTCCGAGCGGCGAGGAAGAGATTAAGTCCACGGTTCCTAAACTGGGGAAAGATAAGAAGAGGAAGGGGGTCTCGTCATCTGAGGACCCCAAACCCAAAAAGGCCCTAGCTCAAAAGACCATGAGAAAGGTAATTTCTCTCACTATGGACTCGGTCCAACATTTGAGAGAATAAGAAGAGGAAGAAGAAGGTGATGCCTCGGCGTTGGTGGCTCGACCCAAGAATATCGTCGAGGTCGCCAAACCTCCAAAATCAGAGGTGATTGCTGAGATCAATCCTCATGATGAGGAGGATTCCAAGAAACGTTCGGGTGAGGATCCCAAATTGCTTGAGGTCGAGATTGTTTTTCGACCATCCACAAACATACCGGAGGGGGGCGGTTCTGAGACCCCGAGAGCCGATCAGAGCGCCCCGAGTGACTCACTCGGGCAGTGACAGCAGGTCATTCGCCTTCTTTACCGGCTTACTCCGAGGAAGCGATAAGAGAGGCTCGGGCCATGGGAACACCCGACATAGGCGGAGTCCCTAGTGAAGAGGATCCCTTTCAGGATTGTTTACTGGGGTCGATGATGCCTCTGACCTTAACGATGCGTCCACCCTTTTTGAAGAGGCGAACCGTCTTATATCTCGAGTAAGTATTAACTGTTGTAATTCTCTTTTTCTTCTCCTTCCTTCAGTCTAACTTGTTTTCTTTTCATATAGGCATTTTCCAAGTCTCGGGCCGATCTGATCCAATGCAAGGCCGATCTACAGAAGGCTTTGGATGAGAGAAATGCCTCAATCTCCTTTGGGGGAAAAAGGATGAAGAGCTTAGGGATCTTCGAGCAGAATTGTCCAAGGCTCGTCAGGAAGAGACCGAGCTGAACTAACAGGTAACTGCCCTTTTGAAAACATACAGTCTTGACCCGAGGGTGGAGGCTAACGTTTTGATGTCTCAGTTGCAGTAGAATATTGAAAGGATCAAGATGTTCCAAAGGGATGTCGTTCAAGTTAAACCTGACTACCATCGGTGAAAAGAGGGCATGGACCGCCTTGATGCGGAAAAGAGGTTGCATCGGTCAAACTGTCATCGGCCAAAGTTCAACTTTGGAGCACTAAAAAGAAGAGCTCATCCCAAGCCAGGAGGATCGAAGAACTCGAGGCCGAGCTTGTTGAGGCCAAGGCGGAGATCGAAAAGGCGAAGGTCTTAGCTGACAAGTCCATAGCCGTGTACCTGGATGATGCCGAGGCTGCCCAAACTCAGCTGAGGGAGGCCACCGATCGAGTGCGGTGGAGTAATGATCTGGCTAAGTTCCAATCTCGGAGGTAGACCCTCAAGGAAATCTTGACCTCTCCGAGGAGATAGCTCAAGCTAAGGTGCTTGAAGCCGATGCCAGAGTGCTTGCCTCCTCCGATGATGTCGATGATGATAAAGGCAACCAAGGCGGGTCTGATAATGGTGAGGGGCACGAAGAATCTGCCTCCGAGGAAGAAATCAACCCCAGGCATAGTTAGAATTTTATTTTTCCTTTTCTCTTTTTGTAAGACCCTTGTCGTTCTCTTGTACATATTTTTGTTCAAACATATATATATAAAGAAATTTTTCTTTTGAATGCCTTCTCAAATTTTGTCTTCAAACATGCTTTGTGCCTAGTAAAACTTTAGCACATTTTATGCTTCGAACGATATGTTTGAGACTTTGGTTTTGGGTGACTTGGTCAAAGTCACAATAGTACTGTTTTTATGTCGAGTTCGAATAAGACTCGAACTAAAAGCAACACAACCCTTAAGGTTTGTATCGAGTAATGATGAATCCTTGAACTATAGTCGAGTGAATTTTTATTCGAGCTTGAAGTAGTGGAACCCTTAGGTTCGAATCGAGTGAGAACGCGTTCTCAAACTCTAAGTGTATTGGCCCTTAGTCTCTTTGAACTGGCCGATATGGCCTCTAAAGGATGTCTATTTTTTCCCTCTTTCGGCTTAAAGACTTAGTAAAAATTTCTTATGCCTTAGCATGAATTTTTTTTACCCATTGGGTATTTTGAGGGTTTAATGTTGATCGAAACCCCTTTGCTTTTTGTGCCTTAGCACAAGTTTGTATGTGAATAATTTGATACCTCTTAAGGTTTTTCGAGGGCTGATTTTACCGAAGCACTTTGATTATTTTGCCGAGGGTAGCCTTTTTTAACCGGTTTTCAAAGAATTCGAAGGCCTATTTTTATTGCAGGATTCGGACGTCTCTGAACCGCGTTAGTTTGGTTGTAGCCTTTGGGTATTCCTCTTGGGCTTATTTCCCAACAACACTTTGAACTTGTTTGAAGCGTTAGTCCCCGAGAATGATGGCCTTGGGTTATAAATCGAGGGGTGCCTCTTTGAGGACTTATGGTTTCTAGTTTAGATAACTCGAACATTATGATTTTCGATGGCAGTCCCCGAGTAGGGGGTTGATCGTTCGAGGTGTAATAGTACTTGGCCCTTGAGCCAGTTTTTACAAAAATCATAAGCATGGAGCTTGTATAGTAGAATATTTTTTTTGACGCAAAAGATATTTGGTAAGAAAAAATGCTTCTTTGAATAATTCATACATACATACATATTTTTCCATTGGGGCTCGACTAATCTACATGGACACGGTTCATTCGACCATTTGGCCCATTACAAAGTTTTCCTATCGAAGCCCTTTTGACACGAAGTATTTTTCCTTGAAAAAAAATCATCCGGGGATGATACCCCCCAATATTCGAGGTTGAATGTAAGAATACCTCGGATACTCTAAGTTAGAACGAACAATGGTTGCCTCATTAAAAACCTTGCCGGAAAAACCCATTTGGGATAAAAATCAGTCAAAGGGAAAAAGAGTGCAATGCGTGCTTTAGGGTCCTAATATCTTTCTGCTTGATAATAACTCCAATATTTTTGCTCGAACACCTAAAAATAAGTTAGTGAAAAACGTAAATGAAAAAGGAGAAGGTCATACCTTAAAAGTAGTATCGCTTGAGGAGTGAGATGTTCCAATTGTTTTGTAGTTGCTCACCGTTTGTCTTACCTAGCTTGTAAGATCCCTTTCAAGCAATATCGAGGACTTGATAGGGTCCTTCCCAATTTGGGTCGGTTGCCCTTCATTAGGATCTCGAGTGTTGATGGTGACATTCCTTAGGACTAAGTCCCCGATTCTGAAGTGGCGAATGTTGGTTCTTCTATTATAATATCTCTTGATTCGTTGTTTTTGCGCAGCCATCCAAACGAGTGCGCTTCTCTTTTTTCATCCAATAGTTTGAGTCTAGTATTCATAGCCTCGTGTTGATTATTCCGTTGTATGTCGAAATCTGGAGCTGGGTTCCCCGACTTTGACAGGAATCAAGGCTTCGGAGCCATATACTAAAGAGAACGGGGTTGCCCCATACTAGTCTTCGATGTTGTTCGATATGCCCAAAGGACCTCAGGTAGAATTTCTCTTCATTTTCCCTTGGCATCGTTCAATCTTTTCTTTAGATTCTGAATGATAATTTTGTTCGTTGACTCGGCCTGTCCATTTCCACTTGGATGATACGGTGTCGATAAGATCTTTTTTATTTTATGCTCTTCGAGAAACTTTGTTACCTTGCTGCCGATGAATTGCTTTTCGTTGTCGCATACAATTTCGGCAGGTATCCTGAATCGGCATATGGTGTGATCCCAGATGAAGTTTATAACTTCTTTTTCTCTGACATTCTCGAAGGCCTGTGCTTCCACCCATTTAGAGAAGTATTCAGTCATAAACACAATGAATTTAGCTTTACCTGGGGCCGATGACACAGAGCCGACGATATCCATCCTCTATTTCATAAATGGCCACGGGGATAGGACCAAGTGAAGTTGTTCTCCGGGCTGGTGAATCATTGGTGCATACCTTTGGCACTTATCACATTTTCGAACAAACTCCTTAGTGTCATTTTCCATACTATCCTAACAGTATCCTGCTCTGTTGATTTTGTGAACTAGTGATTCGGCACCGGAGTGGTTCCTACAAGTACCTACGTGAATTTCTCGTAGGACATAATCGTTATCTCATGGTCCCAAGCATACCTCTAACGGTCTGTCAAACATCCTACTGTACAATGTTCCATCTTCGTTCAGTGTGAACCGAGCAACTTTTGTTCGTAGGGCCATCGATTCTTTATGGTCCGATGGGAGCTTTCCATTTTTCAAGTACTCGATATATTTATTCATCAATCCCAAGTTAAGCTTGTGGAGTTTATCCCAGCGTGACCTTCGTAGATCATGGAACTCGAGAGTTGAATGACGGTCCCCGAGCTGATTTCTTCCTCCTCGACCGATGACCCTAAATTTGCAAGAGCATCGGCTTCACTGTTTTGCTCTAGAGGAACGTGCTACAAGGTCCATTCTTTTAAAATGGTGCAAAGTCACCTGCAGCTTGTCCAAATACCTTTTCATTCTATCTTCTCGAACCTCGAAGGTTTTGTTGACTTGGTTTACTACCAGTAAGGAGTCGCACTTGGCTTCAATGACTTCCACTCCCAAGCCTTTAGCTAGTTTGAGACCTGCAATCATGGTCTCGTACTCGGCTTCATTGTTAGTCAACTTAGAAATTTTGAGGGACTGTCTAATAGTGCTGCCCTTGGGCGGCTTCAAAATGATGCCTAGACCGGACCCCTTCACATTAGAAGCACCGTCTGTGAAAAAAGTCCATACCCCCGATGACGTACCCGATTTTAACAAAGTTCCTTTTCGATTTCGGGTACGAGGGTTGGCGTGAAATCGGCCACGAAGTCTGCTAGAATTTGAGACTTGATGGACGTTCGGGGTTGATATTCGATATCGTACCCACTGAGTTCGACGGCCCATTTGGCCAGTCGGCCCGACAGTTCGGATTTATGTAAAATATTACGAAGCGGGTAAGTGGTGAATACAAATATGGGGTGACATTGAAAATACGATTTTAGCTTCCTAGAGGCGCTTATTAGAGAAAGTGCCAATTTTTCTAAGTGTGGATATCTAGTTTCTGCTTCTCCTAGAGTTCGACTTACACAATAAACAGGAAATTGCGTACCTTGCTCTTCTCGAACTAGGATACCACTTACCGCGATCTCTGAGACTGCCAAGTACAAGTAGAGTTTTTCATCTGCCTTTGGAGTATGAAGCAATGGTGGGCTCGAGAGGTATCAGTTCAATTCTTCTAACGCATGTTGGCATTCCAAGGTCCAGGCGAAATCGTTCTTCTTTTTGAGTAGAGAGACGAACCTATGGCTTCGATCTGACGATCCCGAGATAAACCCGCCTAAGGAAGCTATCTGTCATGTTAGCCTTTGTACGGCTTTAACACTGTCCACGACAGTGATGTCTTCGATAGCCTTGATTTTATCAAGCTTAATCTCGATTCTCCGATACGACACCATGAAGCCAAGGAACTTGCCCGAACCGACCCCGAAAGCACATTTCTCGAGATTGAGCTTCATGTTGTAATTTATCAGTATCTTGAATGTTTCCTGCAAATATTCAAAATGGTCCTCTGCGCGCAAGGATTTAACTAGCATGTCGGCAATATATACTTCCATTGACTTACCTATTTGTTTTCAAACATTTTATTTACTAGGTGTTGGTAAGTAGCTCCTGCATTTTTTAGCCCAAAGGGCATTACGTTATAACAATATGTTCCATACTTGGTGATAAATGAAGTTTTTTCTTGGTCTTCCGGGTTCATTTGAATTTTATTGTACCCATAATAGGCGTCAAGAAAACTAAGGATCTCGTGGCCTGCCGTGGCGTCGATCATGCGATCGATGTTAGGAAATGGAAAAGAATCTTTGGGACATGACTAGTTCAAATCCTTATAATCTACACACATCCTAAGTTTATTCCCTTTCTTAGGGACTACGACTACATTGGCTAACCATTTGGGATATTTCATTTTCCGAATGGACCCTATTTTGAGAAGTTTAGTTACCTCGTCCTTTATGAATGCGTGCTTTACCTCGGACTGGGGCCTGAACTTTGGGTCCATGCTCACTCGATGTGTTGTTATCTCGGGTGGGATCCCTATCGTGTTGTAATGACCCGGTCGATCGTTACGTAGAATCTGCATTTATATTTACTGTTGTTGCCTCGTCATAGCTTGGTTAAGCCGTTCTTGATGTGTTAGAGTTAGTAGGCTCGGAATCGAAATAATTATAATGAGAATTTAGTCACTTAGTCTTTAAAAATAACCTTAGAGTTGGAAAAGTCAACTGAGAATTGACTTATTGGTAAATGACCTCGAAATGCGGATTTTATGGCTCGGATAGCTTCGTTAGGTGTTTGGGACTTAGGAGTGTGTTCGGAATATTTTTGTGAGGACCGGTGTAGAATTAGGCTTGAATTGGCGAAAGTTAGTTTTGGTAATTTCCGGTCGGCAATGGAAATTAGGCTATCGGGGTCGGAATGGAATTTCGACAGTTGAAATAGGTTCGTAATGTCATTTTGGATATGTCTGCAAAATTTTAGGTCAATCAGAGTTGTTTTGGATAGTTTTGGCATTGTTGGTGGATTTTAGAAATTTCAAAGTTCTTAGGCTTGAATTTGATGTGATTTTGGTGTTTTGATGTTATTTTTAGTGTTTCGGGAGTGCAACTAAGTTGAATGATCATATATGATATGTTGGAATATTTGGTTGGGGTCCCGAGGGGCTCGGGATTGATTTCGGATGGTTAACGGGAAGTTCGGAGTTGGAAATATGCAGCAAATCTGCTGTTGGTGTGGTCGCACCTGCGGAAGGAGGACCGCAGGCGCGACGTCAGCAGGTGCGAAGACCTTGCGCATGTGCGGATTTGTCTGGTCGTGAAGGGGTCGCAGGTGCGGACGAGTGGTTGCACCTGCGAAAGTGCAGGTGCGAATAAGCAACTGCAGGTGCGAAAATCGAGGGTTTAAGTCATATGCGCAGGTGCGCACCTAGGACCGAGGGTGCGGGTCCATAGGTGCGCTAATAAGGCCGCAGGTGCAGAACCCCTGGGCAGAAAGTATAAATTAAAACCCTCCACGACCATTAGACCTTTTTAACACCATTTTTGAACGTGAAAATAGTTTGGAGGCGATTTTGAAGAGGGGAAATCAGTGTTCTTCGTGGAGGTAAGTATTTTGGACCCTAAATATAGATTATAGGTGATTAAGGAACATAATATCAGTGTTAAATCCATGAAAATCAGTAGAAAAAGGTGGAGTTAGGGCTTCAGATTATGAGACCTTTAGGGGTTGATTTGAGGGGTCAACCGAACTCCGATTTTAGCGTTCTTTATATGTACGGACTAGTGAGATGATGAAGAACATTTTAGTATAAATTTGTTGAGTTCCAAGACGCGGGCCTGGGGGTCGAGTTTTGGCTAATTCGGGTTTTGAGCTAAATTTGGTACTTTTCAATTGGAATTCATTCCTTAAGCATAATTGACGATAAAAATCTGAACTTGGTAGATTTGGAGCACTCAGAGGCCGAATTTAGAGGCAAAGGCACTGCGGAATAGTATTTTAGCCGATTTTGAGGTAAGTAACGTTTCTAAACTTGGTTCTGACGGTTCGCAACCCCGAGCTAAATGATTTATGACTATAATTGAGGTGACACGCATGCCAAGTGACGGGTGTGCAGGCGTGCACCGAGTATTTGTGGCCTTGCTTATCCCGTGGAACCGCTTAGTTATTATTCTCTGACGATATCTGTGCTTCTGTTAATGTGGTAATTGTGAACCTGTTAGGAATCATGTTAACTATGAATGCTAGGCTTCACGCCGAAAATGCTGAGACCCAAGTGGACGTATATTACTGTCTCACTTTGTGATTGTTTGATTTCATATACTCAGTCTTGTTATAGCATACCACTTCATATCTCAGTCTCAGTATTGTTAATTATATGCATACTTATCATTGTTTCGGGCTGATGCATACATCTATGATCCATATGAGTGAGACTGAAGAGTAATGACTGAGTGAGGCCGAGAGCCTGTTATTGAGACAGTTACGAGATCATACTGCACACCGCAGCGATATTAAATCATGCTTTTGTTGGCTTGATATGGCGATTGGGCCACTAGGTCCCCTCCGGAGTCTTTACACCCCCAGTGAGCGCAATTGATGTTGAGGGATGGATTTTCCCTGGGCATGGATCGTGTCCGGAGTGGATGTTATGTGAGGGATGGATAGTCCCTGGACATGGATCTTGTTCGAGTGTTGTATTCCAGAGATGGACTTTCTCCGTGGAGATGGATTGGCCTTTTTCGTCAATACGGAGTGACTACGGTCACCAATGATTATGTATATTCCGGGATGGAATTTTCCCTGGGCCTGAGAGCCATATACGGTACTGAGTGGACTGTTGTGTGAGGGTTGTGAGCACTATGTGCATATCCACACTGGTTCCATACATATATTTTTATGAGGGCATGTAGAGTATACTGACATACTTGGCATAATTACTCATTCTGATAAATTGTTAGCATGTCTAATTTCTGTATATTGTTTGTTGTAAATTCTGAGGTTTTGTCTGTCACTACCTCTCAGCCCATAGTTTGGGTTTGTTACTTTTGAGTTGGTACCCCCTGCACCTTGTGTGCAGATCCAGGTACACCAAGATCCGGTAGTGGATATTGAGCAGTTGTCAGCGTTTTCATTGGAGTTGTCGAGGTAGCAGCTGGCGATCACGACCTCGTATACTCTTCCTTATTCCACCTGTTGCACTTATTTTGAGACTATGTTGTCTATTTCTTCATTCTTTATTTTTGTTTATAGCAGCTCATGACTGAGTGACATCGGACCCGGGGTTGGAGATTTTAATTTTGTTTCAAATATTGTTTTTAAATTTCAAACTCTTCGTATTATCAATATTTCGTTTAAAATTGTATTTTTAATGGAAATTGAATTTAGCGTAGAAATAAAGGGAGGCTTTCCTGGTTCCACGATATGCACCATCACGACCTCGAAATCGGGTCGTGACACGTGTCTAAGTGGGATCAAGCAAAACAATCTATGTTATCAATAAGAAATTTAATAAGTTTTTTCCTGAGTTTGGGGTTTAACCCCGTTCCCAGGTATACCTTTCGCTAGGGCAGGTAATATAACATGTTCCACCTCTCCGACCGTTGAATTGGTAGCGTCGAAATATTCGGGAACAACAAAAGTTCGAGGAGTCAAAAAATCTTCCTCTTCTTCTTCTATTTCCTGCTTCTCCGATTTGATCGAGGCTGGTAGCTGTGATTGTTATTTGGCTTCCTGTTTACCTTTGATGCTTGATCCTTCCGATATTGAAAGCGCCGATATCAGTATTACCTCTTCGAATGCGAACATTTCCTTTGCAGCATGCTGCTCCCCATATAATGTTTTTACTCCGTCCGACATCGGGAATTTCATCAATTGGTGGAGAGTCGAAGAGACTGCCCTCATATTATGGATCCAAGGCCTCCCGAGTAGGGCGTTGTATCTCATGTCGCCCTCGATTACATGGAATTTGGTATCTTGAATGGTTCCGGACACGTTCACCGGTAGGATAATCTCTCCTTTAGTTGTCTCATTGGCCATATTGAAGTCATTCAAGACCCGAGCTTCGGGCACGATTTGATCCTGTAGGCCGAGCGGCTCCACGACCCTTGATCAGATGATATTTGCGAGCTACCTGGATCTCTTAAAACACTCTTAACTTGAACTTTATTTAATAAGATAGAAATTACTAGAGCGTCGTTGTGGGGCTGAGAAATTCCTTCTGCTTCCTCGTCGTTGAATGACATGGTGCCTTCTGACACATAATCTCGAGTTCGTTTTTCCCTAGTAATTGATTCCTTAGTGCGTTTGAATATGGGTTCCTGCGGAATGTTGACCCCACCGATGATCATATGAATGACATGTTGCGGCTCCTCCTGTTCTTTTTTCCTATTGGCGTCCCTTTCTCTGAAATGATTCTTGGCTCGATCACTTAGGAACTCTCAAAGGTGGCCCTCATTGAATAGACGTGCTACCTCCTCTCTTAATTTCCTGCAATCCTCGATCCTCTGACCATGTGTGCCATGATATTTACACATCAAATTGGGGTTTCTTTGGGAAAGATCGGTCTGTATGGGCCTGGGCCATCTAGTATCTTTGATTCTTCCAATTGCCGATACAATGTCAGATGCATCGACACTAAAGTTATATTCCGACAATCGAGGTGCCTTTGTGGGATTGGCATACTTATCAAAACCACTTTTTCTCATAATTCCCCGAGATTTCTATCATCGATCATTTCTTCGATCGTTCGGGGTAGAATTGCGTCCCGGGCCACTGTTCCTACGGTCTGCGATGTACGGTTGATATCGGTCTTTGTTCGACCGCGGCTCCCTGTCGATATCCCTCTGAATTTTAGCTGCTGACCTGTTTGGATGCACTGAACTGGAAGGAGCTCCTAATTGGCCATCCTCGACCCTGATCTTCGATTGGTACCGATTGTGTACATCGGCCCAAGTCACCGTCGGATATTCGATCAGATTTTGCTTTAGTTGACGCGATGCTATCGAACTTCGTTCATTCAATCATTGAGTGAAATATTGAACGACCCAATCATCTGTGACATGTGGCAACTCCATGCATTCCATGGTAACTCGACTCTTGGAGTGATTACATTATCGTTTTTCCCGTGAAACCCGAGTCCATTATCACTTTTTGTGAGTTGAACATGTTTTAACCTGAAAGCAAAGATACTTGACAAGAACAAGAGTAAAATAAAGTGTGTTATCAGAATTAGTACTGAATAATCACTATTATCCTTAGCCCCACGGTGGGCGTCAAACTATTTACCCTAAAATTCGGATAACAATTAAACTTATATTGTGGTTTTAAGGATATATGATTTCGTCCAATACGTATTGATAACCAAGATAATAAATGGATGAATTGGACGATAAAATAGATCAAACCAGTATGTAAGCAAAGTCTCGACCTCGATTTGAAATAGTATCGAGGTGGAATAGTAAGAACAATAAATGATAAAGCAAATGAAGAACAGTAAGTAAAACAGCAAGAAAGTAACGAGTGTATATATTTTTATCAGTGAATAATGATGGCTACAAATGAATGGAATTCCTTTTTATATAATAGAGGAGTTCTAAATAAGGTACACTTCTAATTATAGTAAGAAATCATATTAACCACCATAGATTGATCCGTTCCGAGATTCACGCCACGATCCTCGACCAATCGCGGATATCTCGCATTTCCGTTATCAAGCTATATCAATGTCACTTCGGAGTCTGTCTCTTTCTGGCCTCGATTATTGATGTCGACCTCGGTCTGAAAAGAGGATTCGATTTGGGACTCGATATCCTAGCTCTTTGACGTGACATTCCTATCTCGACCAAAGAGTGAAATCAGATAGCCCCGATTTCTACCGTATACAAGGATCTTCATCCTTAATCTTCCAAGAGGCTTGAACCATGAAACCAAGATTCAATTGACAGTGAATTGACTATCGCTTATAACGAGTGAGATACTATGAAACACTTTGGATCGAAAAAGTTTGATCAATTTCGTGTATGACAATTCTACTGAGTATCTGCTATTTCTCACCATTACATGTATCGGTAACCTACCCACCCATCTCTCATCCACCCACGCACAAGACTTAGGTTGATAAAGAGAAAAATCACATATTTTTTTGTCACAACTAAAGGATTGGTTCTCCATTGCATATTGTTTTACCATGCATGGTATCAAATTGTCAATTATAGTTTAGTTTGGAAAAATCTAGAAGACATGAAGTCCTTGCATTCATGAATATTAAGTAACATACTCTTAAGTGAAGCAACAAATTGCACTACAATTTGTGTAACAAGACAAAACTTCTCCAGTCAATAGTGTCACCAAAGCCTTAGCTATCTCCCAGAAATTTCATATGAAAGATGTGTTGGTGCAATGTGCAGCCCCTGGGATTACTGTATCGTGTCGTTGTAGACTCCATTTATGGGATTACACTGGATATATTGTTGTCGTATCGTTAAATCTGTCGTTACATAATGACAAAATGTGTCACTTTATGGAACAACGGATTTGGTGTGGTGGTGCGTAACATCATGAAACGACATCAGACGATACAATCTATTCAAACATTGAATTCAAACAAATAATACAATACAGAACAATACAATAGGATACATTATGACACGTAGTAAACAAACCAAACAACCTGTAAAATAACACATGAAACAAAAAGCAAAGAAATTTCAAATAACAATATATTTTTCACCGGAGCAGCCGCTCACGACAGAGCCCTATACTATATTCTGTTCCAGATGCATGGAAAATCTACCTTTAGCCACCAGAAATGAGTCATTTTCATAGTGTCTTTGAGCTCCAAAATCCCACTTGTGGGTAAGAAGGTTCAACAAGTAACTATGACCAGAACTCACGTAAGGTAGACTTGAACTCTGGGACCATTGCAAGACTTGGAATAATGAATGTGCATTGTGGGACCAAGAAAAAGTAAGAGCAAACCCCTCATTTTAATCTACTGATCCTACTTTCTTGATTTCTTCAATTCCCCCATAATATAAATACCCTTTCAAGATTCACTCTTTTGCATCAAACAGTCTAGCATTCATCTTCAATCTTCATTTATCTCATTTTTAACACACTTAGAAACACATACGCTTTACCAAGAAAGATGGAGAACTTCCCAATTATCAACTTGGAAAAGCTCAATGGTTCTGAGAGAGCTGCCACCGTGGACATGATTAAAGATGCCTGCGAGAACTGGGGCTTCTTTGAGGTAACAGTTTGCATGTATAAACAGGGAAACTAGAGTATATATAGCTTGCGGGAACTCAGTAGCTTTGGTTCAAGTTTTGTATTTGTCTGAAGAAATCTATTAAATGTTACGTCCAAATTACAGTAATTTAAAAGAACTAGAATCCCGAACCCATAATCTTCAAATCATCGCTCTGATGTGTCTTGACTCCAACCAATACAGTAAGCTAGTAAGAAATCTTGCATATTGATTTTTTTCTTTGTTACTGTTATTGCAGTTGGTGAACCATGGGATTCCACATGAAGTAATGGACACAGTGGAGATAATGACAAAGGGACATTACAAGAAGTGCATGGAGCAGAGGTTCAAGGAATTGGTGGCCAGCAA
>ML365329.1:0-65016 GCA_005239505.1 Nicotiana paniculata
ATATATATATATATATATATATAACTAGTAAAGAGGTTCGCGCTTTGCGCGGTTAAATTAACGACATGATATCTTCTAATACCAAATTATTAAAAGAGTTGTCGATAGTAGATACTTAATTTTTTATCTCCATCTCAATTATTTTCTAACAATTTCTAGTTGATACGTTTAAGTAAAATACTTCTATTTTCACAATTTAAGAATTTAATAGGTCTATATTTATCACGACCCCAAATCCTAACAAGCCGTGATGGCGCCTATAGTGGAACTAGGCTAGCCAGCCATCTCATTACTATGCATTTGTTCAATTATAAAAGTTCACAATTTAATAATAAGCAGCAACCATAGCATAGAATAATGTAATTAAGTCTAAGCGTCCCAATAATAGTCTAACAACTCTAAACAAAACCTCCCAAGACTGGAGTCAATAGTCATGAGCATCTAAGAATAAAATAAATTTAACTCTGTTAATACTATAATATACGTTTTTGATCAATTGCTAAAACTAAATAAGGAAGGGAAATGGAGAAGCTGTGGACGTTGGGCAGCTACCTCAAAATCCCGTGAACTAATGCTACTAGCAAGGACAACTACTGCTCCGGATCATCACCTGAATCTGTGCACAGAGGCACAGGGATTGTTTATGAGTACGCCAACTCAGTATGAAAATAAATCAGAGTCTGAGAATTATAAAACAGACAGTACAGATACGTAATTTCACAAAAGCCAATAAAACACCAAGTCACCAGGTAGTATTTGTCAAATACATAAGTTCGAAATCAGTTTCCCCAAATCCTCTGAAACAAGTATAATATCAGTATATCTCAATAAAACTCTCAGTAAAAATTAGTTTTGAAAACAAAGTAAATCATAGTTCGAAAACTTAGTAAAATCATCATAAATCTGCCCCTCGGGGAAAAATCATTTCTCGTAACAATTGCCCCTTCGGCATTCTCACAATCACTTAGTAACAGCCCCGCAGGCAATAATCATCACTCAGTATCAGCCCCGCGGGCAATAATCATCACTCAATAGGTACATCCGCTCATTGGGGGTGTGTACAGACTCCGGAGGGGCTCCTACAACCCAAGCGCTATAACAACATAAGGCCTGAAAGCCTCCTCACAATATAGGCCTGAAAGCCTCCCTCATATAAGTCCTGAAGGCCTCCTCATAATATAGGCCTGAAAGTCTCCCTTATATAAGGTCTGAAAGCCTCCTCACAATATAGGCCTGAAAGCCTCCCTCATATAAGGTCTGAAAGCCTCCTCACAATATAGGCCTGAAAGCCTCATTCAGTCAGACAGTCTCAATTTGCCCTTAGGCCATAAACATACCGGGTTCTCCACCCAAAACAGTGTTTCATTTTTCAATAAATAGTATCAAATACTCTGAGTGTCAAAACAATTTATCAGGGAAAGACTGAGTGAAAAATCATAACATATCGGTGAGGAAAATATAGTAAACACAAGCCCCAAGGGGAAAACAGATCGGCACTAGGCCACAAACATGGCTTACAGTCCAAATCATATCATAATAAAATAATACTAATTAAGCATAGGCTTAAAAGTCGGTTTAGGAACTTAATAGTAGCCTAAATAGGAAAGTTAGTCCCAAAGTTTCAACCTTTGCATTTCAAAACCCGTGAAAGGGTGCATAGTTCGGGGTTTCATATCTCAGGACAGGATTTAAAAACATTACTTACCTCAAAACTAGCCCGGAAACTATTCTGCAACACGCTTGCCTCTCGTATCAACTTCCGAAGGCTACAAATCTACTAAGTTCATATTTTTATCATCAATTTATGCTTAAGGAATAAATTCCAATAGAAAAATATCAAATTTAGCTCAAAAACCCGACCCCCCTCCCAGGCACGCATCTCAAAACTCAGAAGTTTTTGTACAAAACTATTATTCATCATATCACGAGTCCGTACATATAAAGAACACTAAAATCGGAGTTTGTTTGACCCCTCAAATCAATCCCTAAATGTCTAATAATCTCAAGCTCTAAACCCACATTTTTCTTTTTATTTTCATGAATTAATACTGAGATTATGCTCTATAATCACCCATAATTGAGTTTTAATGATCAAAATACTTACCTCTATGAAGAACACTGATTTTCCCCTTCAAAAATCGCCTCAAAAGCTCTATTCCGTACAACAATGGTGTAAAATATGTTACGGTCGCGGAAGGTGTAATTTATATTTTTGCCCAGGGTTTCCGCACCTGCGACCCACTCACTCGCACCTGCGAGACCGCACCTGCGGTCCCCTAACTGAACATGTGACCCTCACGCATCTGCGACCCACTGTCCGCTTCTCCGGGCCCGCACCTACGGTCAAACTTCCACAGGTGCGATTACACCAGCACCAACAGCTATATTGCTGCAATTTCCCAGCCCAACCTCCGTTAAGAACCCGAATTCAATCCCGAGCCCCTCGGGACCCCAACCAAACATACTAACACGTCACATAACATCATTCAAGCATAGTTGGAATCTCAAACACCAAAACTAACATCAAAACACCAAAATTACATCGGATTCAAGCCTAAGAACTTTGAAATTTCTAAAATTAACCAACGATGCCGAAACTATCCAAAACAATCTGATTGACCTGAAATTTTGCAGACATATCCAAAATGACATTATGAACCTGTTCCAATTGTCGGAATTTCATTCCAACCCCGATAGACTATTTTCCACTGCCGACCGGAAATCATTAAAACTAACTTTCGCCAATTCAAGCCTAATTCTACACCGGACATCACAAAATTATTCTGAACACACTCCTAAGTCCCTAATCACCTAACGAAGCTATCTGATCCATAAAATCCGCTTTTCGAGGTCGTTTACCAATAAGTCAACTCTTAGTTGACTTTTTCAACTTTAAGGCTCTTTTTAAAGACTAAACGAATAAACTCTCACTACAACCATTCCGATTTCAAGCCTACCAACTCTAACACATCAATAACAGTATAACCAACCTATGAAAAGTCAAAAACAAGAACAATAATGAAATTTCTACGGAACGACCGGCTGGGTCATTACATTCTTCCCCACTTAAACACATGTTCGTCCTCGAACGTGCCCAGAGTTGTTCCAAACACCACCAAAATTGTTGTGTAACCTACCATGCACATATTTGGAGGTGATCCCTCGTCACTCTACCCCATATAGGTCTAATAGCACAACACAATTGAAATTTCGAAATCCAATCCTGACCTATAAACCTTAGAACTAAATTTCCATTTCTAAGTCTATTCACAAGATCAAATTTCCACGACTATAAGCTGAAATAGTCTGAACACGCTGTATCAAGCCATATCCTCAACACAAGATGAAATCAGATAATATACCGCATGACTCAACACTCATAGCGATGACTCATAATCCCAATCGCTACTCATAACAACCCAATACCGGTAAATAACCTCTTCTCAAACAAAACCTCATGTAAACACCTTCATATGGTGTCGATGATGAAAGAAACACGTAGAAACCAGCAACCATTCGTCCGATCAGCATCAATACCATCTAGAGCCATAACTTGTGCAACTCGTGCACTCAATAACAATATCCCAAGAGCTCAATTCATAAAATAGAGAAGACTCACACGAGAGGACTATCCTGCCATTACTCTTGCCATTACCACATCATGCTAAAAGCCTGATACACATCGTGAAACCATATCATACAAATCCAAGACAAAGGATCATGCCTCTACCTAAATGAGCTGCAAAGCGTGATCCCATCCAACCGCTGGACCACATGACATACTCCAAGCCACCTTGCTCAAAATCAATAATCATGCGAAATTCGACATCAATTACGCAAGGTGCATTTCCATAACCACGGGGCAAATCGGACGATACTATGCAACCCGAACCAACAATAACATAACCAACATGTCTCAATCCTGTAGCACCCAATTACTTACCTTACTCAAATCTAGCTAATAAGCTCAATTAGAACCACACCCTATGTACATACAACCAATGATCACAACCTCCTCGAACACTGAAAGGTAACTCATAGATCACTCCAAAGCACGAATAAGCTCAATGACAATCAAATGGTACATCCCTCTACAATAGCTATTTGGGGTAAAAAATTCCGACTCAATGTAGAACACACACCCATACTGGCACCAATAATTCTAAATCAACTCTGGTCATCCACAACAGGTAGATAACTCTCCAAAGGTTCATAATGATTGAATCATATCATTTACTAATACCTGACTAGCTTTGCTCGCATCCTCGTATTTCACAACTGCAAAATAATATGTTCATGAAAACTCCCAATCTCAAAATCCATGAGGCGCACCAATTACCATATCTGATCCCAATTCCACCACTCAAATATATAACACGCCCCTAATACTTTATCATTTCATGAGGGATACCCCCATAATTCCTCTGTGTCGCCAAGAAACCTTGAATATCCGCAGTCGATCCAACAAAAGAGCATCGTAACACGAATGAAGCACCCTTATTCCAACACATTGCCTTAAACACATTTTCCTTAATGAATGTATACTCTCATCCAGCCACCCAATAGTGGTATCCTTTACCTAATCATCTGAAACTGCCAGTTCTGATCTTCCTTCCAAAACTCAATCATGACCTCACATATGTCACTCTCCATTATACACAAAATACCGCATACGCCATGCAATCATATGATAAATATGAGAACTTCATGCTCCCTTCCTAGCCACAAACAACTACGTACCCAACTAGCCAAGAACTTTCCATTTGATCCCATCTAGAAGCAAAATCACTATACATCACATGGCCCTCACGCCACTAGAAATATACATCTCTAACCGTGGTAGAAACCATCAAGAACTCCCGAATCACATTTTTACAACACCAAACCGCCAAGACTGAATCCTTCCAACTCAACCAAGATACGCATGCCACCAAATTCCAAGAGAATTGCTAAGAAACACCTGTAACAACTCATTACTTTATAAACACCCAAAGAACTAACCATATCCCTTATCATGTCGATCCGACGTACTCTCAAGTTGTCCTATTCATCCAAGTTCCTTCTGACTTACCTTCGAATTGATACTTCTTCTTGCCATAATACCGCAATTCTCAATCCCGACTCACTGCACAAAACCCGAGCATAAAAAAAATATACCGTCTAAGGCTATAAGCCGCTGAATACTCTCCCAAACATCCCCAGAGCACCACATCAAAAATACTTACCCTGAATAGACTTCATGCGAATTTAAAGTCATTACCTTTGCTTTCCTTATACTGATGAATAGAATCTATGATAATGCAAATACACCACAAGCCTTGACATCTTCCCCATAAATCTCAATTCTAGCCTTTCTCATACCTTGAAGATCCTCGATCGCTACATACAACCTTGAATCCGTCTGAACCATTCTCGAACGTCATTCACTCTACGCAATTTTAATTACACTAATGAAATAAACAGAACGACCTGACCCCGTTTGCAATCCACATACCAGGAATGTAATCCACACATTTGGAGCAACAATCAAAGTCATACACTTCACACACTACCCTTTCAAGTACAACTCAATCATTCAATAAATTCCATTATCCGTAAGGTACATTACAACCTGTATCGAAGAATTCCCCGCTACTCGAGCCATTCCCAGACTCCACCTCTGTAGGGCAATAACTGATTCACCAACATACCTCGAACCGAAACCAATACAACACAAAATCGTGTAATCAACTTATCAACAACGAACTCCCCCACTTGGCTCAAAGCCAAGGATCAAGACAAACAATAACTCACGATGCCCATACATTATCACTGCCACCATACTATGGTGGGATTTAACTAAATCCTTCCTACGCTCATATGACCCATACCATCTAACCCTCAACTCGTATGGCATTTACCATTGTAATGGTCATGCCAACTCCCACAAGCGCTCTAAACTCAAATTACAACATACATCATTGACTGATAGAGAGAACTTACTACAGATCAACATAAGGGTCACACACCTCAGGACAACCCGCAGGAGATACCCCTGCCTGCTTAACCTCATAATGATATCTCCCTATACACTTCCGAAAATCATAGCTATCACGCAATCATTATACATTCCTACATTAGAACACAACCATTGCCTTCCCCCAAGACATCCCATTAAGCAGTATAAGAACCTGAAGCTGATAGCAACACTAACACTGGAGTTGTTGTCAAGGAATTCTTGAGCTTCTGGAAGCTCTACTCACACTCGTCTGACCACATGGATACCTTCACTGGACACCACGTGTCCCAAGAATGCTACTAGACTGAGCCAAAGTTTTCACTTGGAGAACCTTGCTTAAAGCTTCTCCTCCTTGGATTCTTATAATACTATCATCAACTGCTGGTTATTGATGACCCATGTCACTACATAGTTTTGAAGATTGACAAATAGCTGACCAGTTGAACCAGGCCCATCAAAGCACACATCTTGAACTGAATAGCTGGCACATGAACCGTATATGCATAAGAGATATTTGTGAATGTGAAATATCAATGAACCAAGAGATTGTCTCCTAATGAGAAAAGGTTGCAAACTGATGAGAAGATTGAAGTCGAATTCAGCAAGGAAAGTAACAAAAGAAAGGAAGTTGAGTTTGATACGAACTTGTTTACCCAGGTAGAGTTGGACCAGTATTGGATGACAAGCTCAACTGACTCTATAAAAACTTGATGTATTTCTGCTGGAATTCTACGCGCACAAAAGCTGAAGTGAATCAAAGTCTGAAAGAAAAGTTCTCAAAGTTATTTTTGCTAGCAGAATCATTGTGCGATTAAAAGGGTACAGTTCAACTAGAAGAACCAGTTCCATCTGATTAGTTATTGAGTCTAGTTGATTGTAGTAGGAGTTTTAATATTGTATCTTTTCTGCTTTCATAGAAGCAATTGTAATAGGTACGCATTGTTCAAGTTAGAGTTAACTTGAAGCTTGTAGAAATTAGCTAAGGTCTAGTTACTACAAATGGATTAGAGTTAGTCCTAGGATTACAAAAGAGTTTATTTTGCAAGTCCGTTTGGCTAGAGTTTTTAATGAAGAGTTTGAGCAAATCCTACTGAGGAGTAGATCGTGGTTTTTTCACCTTTTGAGCTAGGTGTTTTCCACATAAAATTTTTGTGTTTTTACTTTACTGCTTTTAATATTCCGCAACAGTAGAAGTCAGTACATCAAGAAGAACCAGGTTCTTCTATTGAGACAGCACTCAAAAAATTGGGCACCTCACAATTAACTTGAATAATTGTGTGGTATTGACGTCTAAAACATCAATTGGTATTAGAGCAGGTTATCCTTGAAAGGCTAACACCTTGGAAAAGATCAAGATGAGTGAATTGGGAAGGTCAATCAACTGCAAGGCCACCACTTTTCAATGGCCAGTATTCCTCTTGGTGGAAAAACAGGATGAAGGACCACCTGATTGGAGAAGACTATGAACTCTGGGACATAGTCACTGATGGTTCTCTAGCTACCATGATGAAGACTGCTGAAGGTATAGATATACCAAAGACTAGAGCTGATTGCACCGGTGAGGATCTGAAGAAATGGGAGAAGAATGAAAAGGCCAAAAAGTGGCTAGTGTGTGGACTAGGTCCATACGAGTACAACAGAATCAAAAGTTGCACCACTGGCAAAGAGATTTGGGATACCTTGCAAGTAGCCCATGAAGGAACACCTCAGGTAAAAAGGTCAATAGGTACTCTACTCTACTCTCAGTATGAAAACTTCACTATAGAAGAAGGAGAGACTATCCAAGAGATGTACACAAGGTTCACAACTTTGACTAATGAACTGAAGTCTATTGGAAGATCCATTCTTGAAGACGACAAGGTTGAGAAGATCCTAACAAGGGTCTTGCCTATTTCTTAGGAAAGCAAAATCACTGCTATCCAGGAATCCAAAAATATGGCAACCCTGAGATTGGATGAGCTGATTAGAAACCTCGGTGCCTATGAACTGAGAAGGCAGACAATGAAGATGGATGGTCCAAAGAAGGAGAGGAGTCTAGCACTAAGAATCACTGAGGGAGCAGATCTAGAAGATGATGAGATGGCCATGATCACCAAAGAATTCAGAAACATTCTCATGAGGAAGAAGGGCATCTCTAGAGGAGGAAACTACAACAAAGCAAAAGCTCCAGAAAGGCCATCCAACGAGGGATGCTATAAATGTGGTAAGGCTGACCATCTTATCAAAAAATGTCCTCAGTGGGAAGTAGAATGGAAAAAAAGAGATATGAGAAAAGGAACAGGAAGAAGGAACAGGTCCAACCCAGAAAACCACAACAAAGGCTATGGTTGCTTCTTGGGGGGGAAGTTCAGATGAGGAATCAGATGATGGGGAGACTGAAGATCAGGCACTTATGGAAATTGGAGAATCTGACAAGGAATCACATGAATAACCAGAGGTAAGTATCTTCTATCTTAAAAACAAAGTAAAGTTCCTATCTAAGGAAAAACTCTCTGAGCATATTACTTGATTTCATAGATGATTCGGAGGAAACAACCAAAGAGAAGGATCAACTATCTAAAGAATGTGCAATGCTAAAAGCAAAGTGCATGAACCTAGAAATCAGAGTCAGTGAATCTAAAAAGAAAAACAATGACTTGTTGAACCAGGCTCATCCACTTGAAACTGAGATTCTAGAACTAATATCGGAAAACTAAAAGCTAAAGCTAGGATCTAATAAAAAGGTTGTTGATTATTCTCATATCATGTTAGAAGAAAATATGGGAAAATTAAAAGATAAGATGTATGCCAAGGATGAACAGATAAGAACTCTTAATGAAGAACTTGGCAAAGTCAAACATAAATTAGATCGAACTTGTAAATGGAATAAATCCTCTGATGCCCTAATATGGCTTCAAGAGAATCATAGTAGCAACAAGAGAGGGATTGGCTTTGGAAGTCAATTACCCAAGTGGGATCCAAAAAACAAGTATCTCACTCTTCCTGAGAATAAAATCTGCACCCATTGTGGTAAGACTGGGAACTACAAATATGAGTGTACTGCAATAGAGTAGGTCAGTCGAAGAAATGAGAGGTTTGTAAAAAGGAAAAACTGGCTACCAATTTGGGCCAGAAAAAATTTGATTCATCCACTCTCTCATAGAAAAGGACCCAAACTAGTTTTGGTTCTTAAGACTAACCTTTGATTCTTTTTGTAGGTTCAAGTGAGAGGAGGCAGCCAAATTTGGTATTTGAATAGTGGCTGCTCAAAGCATATGACTGGGAACATGGAACAGTTCCTTTCACTTGAAAATTTCAAAGGAGGAAATGTCTCCTTTGGAAACGGAAAGAAAGGTGAAATCATTAGGGTTGGTAAGGAACCTGAAGATGAGGAGCTTGGACTGGTAAGAAGCAGTGATCACATTGAAACAAGCATGTGTCACACCTCCTTTTTACCCACAAGGGTGGATAGGGGAGTTTTTCCACTTTAAGTGACATTATTCGATTTTGGGATTATTTATTAATTTCAGAGTCGCCACCTAGATTTTTTACGGTGTTCTAGGACACCATTTATTTATTGAAATCCCAAACCGAGGAAATTTTTACTCTGTTTAAAATGCCTGCGACCAGAAATCCGAGTAAGGAACTCTGTTAACCCGGGAGAAGGTGTTAGGCACTCTCGAATTCCGTGGTTCTAGCACGGTTGCTTAACTATTAATATTTGGCCTAATTATCTGATTGATTACACATTTAAATCTATTGTGCTTTTTAGCCTTTTTCACTTTCTAGCCACTTCTAATATTTATGGATTATTCTGAAACAAGTCACGATGGCGTGTACCTGCTGTTTTTGGACACATTGTAAACGCGCCACATGAAATGCACCCGCCATTTACAATGCGTGATTTTTATTATGGTTTGAAGTTGTGGTCGAGTAGCATGAGTTGCAAACCCGAATGTAGATTACGTAATCATGTTTATGGTCACGGTGATTTAATTGCTTATTTAAAGCAAACTATTATTTTTCATATGTGATTTGTTTTTCCTAAATTATTTTGCGTGGAAATTCAAATTTTGGACATGAAATCATCGGATGTCACAATGTGGTTTAGCTATTTGGAATCCCATAAAGTGACTTAAGTCTTAATCCCTTGCTAATTTGCATAAAACCCAACAGATTGTCTTAAAAGAATATGGCCAATTCTACTTCCCAAACTAAATGAAAATCCCAATTATTATTTCTCTCAAATATCAAAATGGCACAGTAGCCTATCAATGCAATCGATCAGATAAAATAACATGAAATGAGTTAGAAAAGAGATTTGTCAAACTATCAAATTATCATGCCCGCATTTATCACGTAAATGAACAAAAACTCACAGCTTCAAGCATTCGTTGATCTAGCTACTTACACAGCAAAGAGAACATCGCAACTTATGGACATCTATCATATATAATTTAACATAGATTAAATCTATTATGCTATCATTCATAGAACAAACCAAGTAATGAGAGGGAATAACAAAGTGAGCTAATAACAATATGGAAGTAAAAGAAGAAAGATGAACCTTTCTTACCAAATTTGCGACGTATACAAAGGAATATGTGCCAAAGAAATGACGACACCCAAACGAGCTACTTATTGGGACTTCGAACCTGCGATGGAGCCTTGAACATAAAAACTGCGGCTTGCAACCTCGATCGACCTCACAAACCAGTGATTTAATGGCTGTTTTTATCTGATTATGAAGGTGATTTTCGGAGCTAAAAGTGGTGGTATAACTCAAGTTTTTTCATGGTTATTTTCAGAGGGTTCGAGATTAGTTTTTGGGTATTGTTTAGGTGAAGAAAGAAGCTGGTTTTGGCATGAGAAACAATGGTGTTTTCAAGTGGAAGAGAACTGGCCGGACATGGCAGAACTCCGGCAAAATGTTCGGCGGAGCCAGGAGCTAACAGAGAATGTCTTAATGGCTGATTTTTCAGCGTTTTTCAAAGTGATTTCAGCTGAGTTTTGGCAATTGTTTGAGCTGCATTTTGAAGCTCTTTCATGGCTGAAATTATGGAGGATTAATGGTGGAAGATGCTGGTTTTTTTGTTTTTTGGAGTTAACTCCTCCCAAATCTGAGAGCTTCAGTTGCGGCTCCTCTTTTCTCTTGTTTGAGTGTCGAAGAAGAAGAAGAATGAGCGGATGGGGACTGGCTTTGGGGTGGGGCTGGAACGGAGCTTCAGGGGGTTAGCGCCGTTTAGGTCTATGGGAGAGGGTAATTTCTCGGTTGTCCAAGATTGTGTGGGTAGAAGAAAGCTCTTAGGTCTTTTTTTTATTAGGGGTCTTCTAAGTTAAGGGGTATGGGCTTAGGAATTATGGACTTGGTCAATGTCTTGTTAGGTTTTAAATTTAGGCTAAGAAGACTACAATGATATAATGTATTTATAAATATGTAAAAATTATTCTTAATTGACTTTAATAAATTATTATATTTAAAAATAAAACTAAGAATAAGGTTGAAACTATATATATATATATATTTTTTTTTTTTTTTTTTTTTGGTATTTTTCAAAGATTATATAAAATAAAAATCATAGTAAAATAGTCTGACTACAAAATGAAACTATTATTTTATAATTTTAGTTTTTTGGTGATAAAATAAAGTAAAAACTAGTTAAAATAGCGACATTAGACCTAAACTAAATATTAAAATGCTAATATGGGTAAAATTTCGGGGAGGGTCAAAAATTACATGTCTACAGCTGCCCCTCTTTGACTGGAAACATGAAGAGTTTTCAGGCAAAGAACGACGAGGCAGGTTTTTTTACTCGACCCTTATTTAGAGAGACCTAAAACTAAAAGAAAGGAGAATGTGACTGAGTCCTAGTTTTGGACAGCCTACATATTCAGGGTTATAAGGGAATCAGGTCTCGTGTAGTTCAAGAAGTTTTGGAGTGATGGAGTGGGTGGAGAGGATGAGAGACTCGAGTGAGGTGCCGTTCTGTCGAGGCTCCGGTTCACGATCCCGTTATTACATCAAAATCAAAAAGAAAAGACTAACTAAGCCCATCAGCTACGAGTTACAAGATTCTTATCTATGAGTCTTCTGAAACTTGGTCTTGAGTCTTGGCTCGTTCTTCATGCAGACTCTGATCTGAATCTTGATGCTTGCTGGCTGCTGGTGCTAGTTCATTCTTCTACAGCTTTTTATCCTATGAGAAAGTTCATCAGACTAGGTTGTTTTTATTATCTTAGGAGAAAGATTCATCGGACTAAGATTTTGATCCTAGGAGAAGGTTCATCAGACTAGGTCTCTTGTTTTTTTTTTTTTTGGTATCTTAGGAGAAAGATTCATCGGACTAAGATTTTGATCCTAGGAGAAAATTCATCAGACTAGGTTATTTTTTTTATCTTAGGATAAAGATTCATCAGACTAAGATTTTGATACTAGGAGAAAATTCATCAGACTAGGTCTTCTATCTCAGGAGAAAAATTCATCAGACTAAGATTTTGATCCTAGGAGAAGGTTCATCAGACTAGGTCTCTTGTTTTTTTTTTTTTTGGTATCTTAGGAGAAAGATTCATCAGACTAAGATTTTGATCCTAGGAGAAGGTTCATCAGACTAGGTCTCTTGTTTTTTTTTTTTTGGTATCTTAGGAGAAAGATTCATCAGACTAAGATTTTGATCCTAGGAGAAAGTTCATCAAACTAGGTCTTTTATCTTAGGATAAAGATTCATCAGAATAAGATTTCGATCTTAGGATAAAGTTCATCAGACTAGATTTTTTATCTTAGGAGAAAGATTCATCAGACTAAGATTTTTATTGGGAGGAAAATCCATCAGACTAGGAATTTTTATCCTAGGAGGAAAAATGTGAAGAGTAATGGCGACATTTTATGTACACTAGCAAGACAAATAAAGGTAAATATTTGAGAAACTACCCTTTTTCGGCTCTTCTCTTCTTCTTTTTTAACCACTTTCGTTGCACTGCTTTGTTCCTGCAACAAAGAAAATTTTGTCAGTTTTAGAACGTGGTGGTCGGTTTGTGGCCTTGAGTCCTTGGCTGCTGGCCTTTGCTCAATCATTCTGAGTTAGTTTCAAGAGACTTTTTTGCTCTACATCAACCCTGATTGTTTCACACCTAGTACCATTTGTATTTGTGGCTCAGTCAGACTTATCCCAACGGGAGATTTTTGCTTAGGCGACCTTTTCTTATATCTTGAATGGCTTCTTGCCTTTTGGAGAAATTTGACTGTCAGAGGGAATCACCAGTTATCTTTGCTTGCGCCAAGTAGGCTGACAAGGGTCTTTTGGGGGGAAGCCTCTACATGAATCCTCAATGCATGTTGACTGTAACATTGGATTGCTGGCCAAACTCAATTTTGTGCAACTGAAAAGCTGATAGCATATTTTGAAATCTTTTCTTGCTTATTTTGACAAAGACTGACTTAGAGTGAAGGACACCATGATGCAAAGAAACAAGTATAGGAAGATAGTGTTTTTTTTCTTTTCTTTTTCTTTTGCGGTAACTAACCTTAGTGATCATGACATGCATTTTGGACTTAATGGCCAATCTATCAAACTGATCAAATCTTCCCTTTCACCATTCTTATGACTTTTGGAGTCGGGCTTGTTGTATCAATTCTTTGCATCAGCTTCACGACTCACTATCGACTAGTGGTGCCCCGAGGGGTTTTCACCAACAAGCCTCTCTCATTTATTCATCTCTGCTTACCATTACCTTATAGTGCCCGTGAGGGTTTTCACTAGTAAGACTCTCTCATTTTCTTTTATTCTCTTTTTTTTTTCTTTTGCTTTTGTGAGCAACTTCACAGTGTTCTATATCGTGTGACAACCGTTGCTGATTCCATGCTTTCTCGGGTTAGCAACTGACAGTGTTCTATGTCGCGTGACAACCGTTGCTCATTGCATGCTTCTCTTGGCATTCTTGAAGGCATATCGGGAGGTCTTTATTTGGAAGGTTTTTGGATAGGGTTGGAAATGAGGGTTGACATGAAGGTTTAAAGTAAACTCGAAATGAGGGGTTATAAATTTACAACTCTTGGAATCGACTCTTTTAAAAGGGAGGTAAAATTTCTGCCCCACTTTTAGCTACTAGGATTTTTCTGGATTTTTTTTTCTTTTTTGTTTTGAATTCTTATTTGTTGGACCGAACGATGTAAGGCTGCCTGCGTATCCTCTTTATTTTTAGGAATCAGGTCTAACGTAGTTCAAACATCTGACCTAACTATTTTTCATCTTTCTTTCTTTTCTTTGTCTTTTCCTTTTTTCTTTTAAAAAACAAATTACCCCAGTTTCTTTTTTTTATGGCATAGATCTCAGACTGTTCTTTTTCTTCTATCTCTTTTTTTCATTTGAACTTTTTAAGAGTTGCCCTAGTTTGCACTCTAGTTGCCCCAGTTTGTACTATTGGGGCATGGATTTTATTTTTTTTCAGATTTGTTTTTCGTTCTCACTTTTTGTTGTTCAAAAAAAATTGCCCAAGCTTTTATTTTCTGAGGGCATGGACTTTGACTGTTCTTGATTCCAAGAGAGGGTGGTCAAATAAAATAACACAGGCTCAAAAGGGGTAACAAAGGGTATAAAGTGTTTGGATAGCAGAAAAAGGGCCTCCCAGCCTCGAGAACGCCAAAACATATTATCTTTTTGCAATCATAGCATTGATGAACATGTCTATCTTCTTGGTGTGTCGTGGTCGAAAGACAATTTTCATCCATTAATGTCAAATTTTCGACCAAGCTTCAATTGATCAATATCCTCAAGCCCGATCTTCACAATGATTTGAAGGTGCAATTTACTCGACCTTAGTTCCAAAGTATCTCAAATCTTTATTCATCCTCAAAAGTGTCTTGTTTTCACTTATCTCAGTCAAGACTAAATCAGTTTTCTAAGATCAGGCCGAAATTTCCGCATGCATGTCATATCACTAAAACTAGCGAGAAAGGAATTAAGCATGGAATGACACAAAAGGACAAATTGTATTTCATTAAGTAAAGGATGGAAGGTCTTAACAACAAGACAAACAACCTAAAATCCGAGTTATAACCCTAGAATAACACGGACAATGAAAATAGCAATAAAATATACAGACAAGACTGACACAAACAGAAAAGAGGGATAGAAGGGTTTGACTCAATAAAACAAATAAAATCTGGATCACAACCCTGAAATAACCCAGATAATAGAAAAAACATCAAAATAAGCTACCATTATTCCTTCCTAGTAAGGGGGGAATGACTTTTCAATTGCTAAGCCTGACACTTAGCCACAAATTTGCTCATCACAATCAACAGAGCTTTCTCCAATTTCAAAATCATTAACTTCAATCAGCAAGTTCCCGAGAGGATTCTCATACTCACTCTCACCATGGATCATCCCCACAAAGTGTGCATCATCATGTGCAGGTAAATGATTCTGCGTGATATTCTGGGTGTCAGTGTCTGTGATCACAATCATATTTTCCTAGATCATACTTTCTATTTATCTTTTCAAATCCCGACAGCTTTCAACATCGTGCCCCTGGACATTGGAATGGTATTCACACCTTTTAGAAGGGTCAACGTTTCTTGCATGTGGGTCCACATAATTTGGAGGAACATGTGCAATCATGTCACAATACTTTAATTTCTCAAACAAGCTTGCATAAAACTCTCTTATTGGTGTAAAATTATCTTTCAACCTTTGTTCCCCTCTATACCCCTTGCTTGGATGCGGGTTATAGGGCACTTGGAAATTTTGTGGAGGCTGGTAGAGATTTTGCGATGCTCTTCTTCTGGGGTTTCTTGGTGGCTGGGCAACATATTGAGGTGGAGCAAAAGAGTATTGTGGGTTCTGAGGTGGATAGTATTGATCAGGGGAATCATCGGAAATTAGACGAGGTTGGTCATACTTTCAACATGTTATCCTAGGACCTCTTCTCGACCCTGATGTCATCATGGTTTCTTCATCCTTCTCGTTCATGTCACTGAAACTACCTGATTCAATTTGAACAGCCTGAGTTGCAGCTTTGAGAGCTGCTTGACTTATAATTTTGCCTGTCTAAAGACCATTCTCAACCATTTCTCCCATTTTGATTGCTTCCGAGAAGGATTTGTCAACTGCGAACATCATGCTTTGAAAATAATCTGGCTCTTGAGCCTGAAGGAAGACAGTGATTAGCTCGTGGTCATCCATGGGTGGCTTAACTCTAGCCGCTTGCTCTCTCTATTTAATGGCATATTCTCTAAAACATTCAGTTGGTTTCTTCTTCAGGTTTGAAAGGGAATTGCGGTTTAGGGAAATGTCGATGTTGTATTGGAACCGTTTGACAAAGGCATGATCCATGTCGTCCCAGACATACCAACGAGATGTGTCTTGATCAGTAAACCATTCAAAGGCTACCCCCGTAAGGCTTTCGCCAAAATAAGCCATTAGCAATTCTTCATTTCTTCCTGCACCTCTTAGCTGATTGCAATACTTTTTCAGGTGGGCTATGGGGTCTCCGTGTCCATCATACTTTTCAAATTTGGGAGTGTTGAAACCAAGTGGCAAACAAACATCCGGGAACATACATAGATCCTTGAACTCAATACTCTTCTGACCTGCCAACCCTTGCATGTGGTATTGTAGCAAATTGTGACTCATGAGGTTTCCTCTGCACCACCATCGGTTGTGGGACAGTGAAGACAGGCATAACAACAACAGTTGTCTGATTGGTTGTCAATGGCAAACTTTGAGAGCATGCAACTGGAGTTTCAACTGTGGTCGTACAGCTAGTATAAAGACTGAACCCAGGTGGATAGGATTGATCAGACAATGAGACCGGAATGGTAGTTGTCGAGATGGGTGTGAATTCTGGGAAACCCTGAACAGAGAAGGCGTGGCCATTGGCCCATGCTTGACACATTTCAGTCATTTTCTGTTTCAGTACTCTATTTTCCTCAACCACAGTAGACTCTTGTTGAACCTTCTGACCCTGAGTCTCTTGAGCACTCATAACAGCTTCGAAGTCTGTTGTCATTTTTCCCTTGGATTTTGCATTGTCAGCTTACCACAAACCGACCACCTCAAACTTTCTTCACAATTCAAAACAAAAGACACGTTAGAATGGACTCAGTCGGTCCTTACTATCATTATTTTTTTATTTATTTTTTCCCTTTCTTTTTCCCTCACTCTTTCTAATATTTTGTTTTTGGTTATGATCGAATCCTACGGGGATTGCCTACGTATCATGATGCCACATGAATTAGATCTTGCGTAGTTCGTGAAGATCAGGAATAATGGAAATAAACTAACTCTTTTGTTTTGTTTTTTTTTCTTTTTGGATTTTGATTTTTTTTTTTCGTATATATTATTTTTGAAAAAAAGACTTAAAAAGAAGAAAGAAAATATTTTTGGATTTAGATTTTTTTTAGGATTTTTGAAAAGAAAAGAATTTTAAAGAATATATATATATATATATGAAAACACACTGAAACGTCATGCTGATCTATTCATTTGTGCAATCAAGTAACAAGACACATGGATAAATAATAGGGAAGAGATGAAAGAACGGACCTTTTACTGCTGAAATTTTTATAGCGGATACAATGAAAATAGAAACTCTAGAACAGCAATCCTCAAGCAAGCTACGGACTATAAACCCGGACCGAAATCGGCATCCCCGAATGGACTCATCTCTACTGGGTTTGGAAGGTGGTTTCAAACTGTTTTTCGCACTAGTATGGGTGGATTTCGGGTCTGTTTTTAGTGATTGTTTGGGAAGCTTTCAACTGTTATTTGAAGAAGATTCTACTGCTCTTTTGGGTAGGACAGAGCTGGATTTTTGGAGTGGCTATTTGGTCGGTTTTCTACGACAGAAATAGGGTGTGGGGTGCTGTTTTGAGCTGCAATTCGGAGGTTGTTCTTGCGTGATTTTTGAGCTGAGATGTTGGTGTTTTGGAGGTTGTTTGGCTGCTTCTAATGGTGGAGCTTGGGTTACTGGTTTAAGCTCATTTTTGGAGAAACAAGAGGAAATAGTGCGAGTCTTTTTTTTAGGGTGGTCTGCGGCAGAAGGTTGTGTGTTTGGAGAAGATGATGGAAGAGGGGGGGGGGGGGGGGGGGGTAATTTATGATTTTTTTAAGAAGAAGATGAATATGAAAATATTTTTTCTTTGGGGAGTAAGCTGCGCCGTTCTTTTTCTTTTTGGGAAGGTCTGGTTGTCAAAGATTGTGTCCAAGAAGAAGAGCATTAGGTCTTTTTTATATTAGAGGTCTTCTAGGTTAAGGCGTATGGGCTTAGGAATCATGGGCTTGAGCCATGTCTTGTTAGGTTTTAAATTTAGGCTAAGAAGACTATAATGATATAATGTATTTATAAATATGTAAAAATTATTCTTAATTGACTTTAATAAATTATTATATTTAAAAATAAAACTAAGGATTAAAGTTGAAACTATATATTTTTTTTTGGTATTTTTAAAAGATTATATAAAAATAAAAATCATAGTAAAATAGTTTGACTATAAAATGAAACTATTTTTTTATAATTTTAGTTTTTGCGATAAAATAGAGTAAAAAGGTCAAAACTAGTTAAAATAATGATATTAGATCTAAACTAAATATTTAAACGCTATACTGTGTAAAATCATGATGAGGGTGAAAAATTACATGTCTACAACATGGAAGGTGGAACAGGTGATGGACCAGGTTCAACTACCCCAAGCATCATGACATGGGGAATTCAACATATGCAACCTGGGCCTGATCCTACTCCGCAACAACAAGACACCATGGAATCGTCTAGGAATGAATAGATGGTACTTAAACCACACAGATATGAGAGTTCTCACCCTCTTGAGAACATCATAACAGATTTGGCATCCGGAATCAAAACAAGATCATCCTTGAAAATATTTGTGTGCGTTTGATGCCTTTCTATCCATGATCGAACCAAAGAACATTGGGGAAGCCCTACAAGATGCTGACTGGGTAAATACCATGCAAGAAGAGCTGAATTAGTTTGAAAGAAGTCAAGTATGGCACTTGGTACCCAGGCCACTAGACAAATCAGTGATCGGCACCAAGTGGGTCTTCAGGAACAAGCTCGATGAGGATGGAAATGTTACAAGGAATAAGGCAAGATTAGTTGTTCAAGGGTATAGTCAAGAAGAAGGAATTGACTATGATGAGACCTTTCCCCTGTGGCAAGACTGGAGGCAATCAGCCTTCTTGTAGCATTTGCTGCATACATGGAATTCACTATTCATCAGATGAATGTTAAGAGTGCCTTTCTCAATGGGTATCTGAAGGAAGATGTATTTGTCAAGCAGCCTCCAGGTTTTTAAAGCAAGGAGTCACTTGAACACCTAAACAAACTCGACAAGGCTCTATATGGTTTCAAACAAGCACCAAGAGCATGGTACGAACGATTATCAAAATTCCTGCTAGAACATGGGTACAAACGAGGCAAAGCTGATAGTACCTTGTTCTTAAGGGAAAATGGTAAGGATCTCCTGGTTGTGCAAATATATGTGGATGATATTATATTTGGGCGACTTCTGAAAAATTGAGCAAGGAATTTGCTATGCTAATGGGACGTGAGTTTGAGATGAGTATGATGGGTGAGCTAAACTTTTTCTTAGGCTTGAAAATTAAGAAAAACCCAAATGGAACAATGATACACCAACAAAAGTATGCGAAAGAATTGCTCAAGAAGTTTAAAATAGAAGACTCAAAAGAAATAGACACTCCCATAGCCACAACTGCAAAATTGGATATGGATGAACCTGGTTCATCTGTTGATCAAAAGCTATACAGAGGGATGATTGGGTCTCTATTATATCTCACTGTCAGCAGACCTGATATTGTGTTCAACGTGGGGTTGTGTGCTAGGTTTCAAGCAAATCGAAAGGAGTCCCATCTCACTGCAGTAAAGAGAATTTTGAGATATTTGAAAGGCACCACTGATTTGTGCCTTTGGTATCCTAAAGGTAGTAATTTCGACCTTGTAGGATATGTTGATGCTGATTATGCAGGATTCCTGGTTGACAGGAAAATCACTTCAGGTATGGCTCACTTTCTGGGTTCATGCCTTGTGTCTTGGGCCACCTAGAAACAAAATTCAGTAGCCATGTCTACTGTTGAAGCTGAATATGTGGCTACAGCCTCATGCTGTGCCTAGTTTCTATGGATCAAGCAACAACTGATGGATTTTGGTATTGATGTGGAATGTATTCCTATTTTTTGTGATAACACTAGCTCTATTAGTATGACAAAGAACCTGGTTCATCACAAGAGGACTAAGCACATAGATATTAGGCACCATTTCCTAAGGGATAACTATGAAAAGGGAATGATCTCAATCGAATTTTGTGCTACTGATCATCAAATTGCTAATATATTCACTAAAGCACTTAGTAGGGAGCATTTTGATAGAAACAGACTTGAATTAGGGATGATTAAGATCACCTGATGAAAAAAAAAATATATATATATATATAACTGGAAAAAATGAATTTTTTTTTTGGCTAGAAAATTTTAATTAGGTACCTAATCAGATTAATTATTGCTCAGCATCATGTCTTTATTGTCATACTCTTGTGCCATGTATTAATATGACTCCCTGGATACTTATGATATTTATCTATCTTTGTAAATTGAGGCAATATAAAGATTTCTAATAGGATGAACCGGGTTCATCCATGCTGATTCATCTGACTGACGAGGTACGTACTCTTCTCCGTATATTAATTCAATTACAGTCATACATGAGAAGGATTCTTTCCATAATTGGTTCAAACTCAAATACTTCGTAATCACCCAAATTGAACTAGTTTCAAGAAGTCCAGTCTTCACCTAGTTAGCCTAGTTTAGGGGGAAATTAAATGTCTAATCAAGTCAGTCCTTCGGCAATTAGACTCCTACTTGAGTACAAATTCTGCATGTTGAAATCTCCCTAGCCACATCTTATAAAAGGTCATCATTACTCTTCTGTTCATAAAGAAACCTTCAAACCAAGTTCAACTCATTCTAAACAAACCAAAAATTGATTACTCGCCTTTTTTTCAATACATAATCATGTCTTCACCACCACCAGCTTCTTCTTCTAATTCATCACCTAATCGTAATTACGATGGACGAAATTCTGAATCTGTCTCCAATTCCACATCTGTATACTATTCTCAATCACCAGAAATTTCATCAACCCCTGAAAATACACCCATTCCTGAACCCACTCCAAACCTACTCCTGCCCCCAAGAATCGTCGTGTCAAAGTTCTTGCCCGGAAATCTGTTGCTTCTGGGACTAGGGAAAAATTCTTGGAGGATCTTATTAAAGCTAACAAAGGTACTAAGTCAGATTCGTCCAGTGAATCTTTCAAATCAGCCAATGAGGAAGACGCACATGGTTCAACCAGTTTTGAAAAAGGTAATCTTGAAATCAATTCTAAATTTACTTCTGCTGATAAAAGATTCGTGTTGGTTGGGTCTGTTATAGATGTTGAAGTACTTGAAAGTCACAGGGGTGGTAGAAAAGAAAGAATTCTTTAAAGAGAGGGAAAAGTAGTTGAGAGGGGATCTGGGGAGGATGGTACCACGCTAGTTATTTGTGGTCACATTCCTAAAACTGTTGGAGAAAACATCACAGATTTAGGGGGAAGCATAGTTGAGGAGGCTGTAGCAGGTCTTAGAAACTGGGGGAGTCCTATAAGCCCAAGGAAAGAAGGACTCAGAAGCCCAAGAAGGCAACTCACCTAGTTCCTTCAAAGAAAAGAAAATTTTCTGAAGTTGTTGATGTTCCTTCTGATGTTGTTCATGGGAAATGCCATTTTCAACGAAGGCAGGGTCACCTCCATGGTCAAAGGAATTGAGGTTTCCTTTGATGCTAAAGAACTGGGCGTTATTCTGAACATACCAGCTGAGGGCTATGAGGACTACACAAGGCAAAGATGGCCTTGTCTAAATGGGATGACCTCATCAATCAACATCACCAGATTCTTCAATGATAGTGAGAAGGAGATTGAACCCAGGCCGGTTTACAAGAGTGAAATGAAGCTAGAGCACAAGCTACTCTTCGAGTTTGTCATCAAGTTCCTACTGCCTAGACAAGAAAGAAGGCACATTGCAAATTATATGGATCTTACCTTGATGGATTGCTTGTACAGGGGAAAGCAAATAAATTGGCCGGCTTTCATCATCCAACTCTTGGACAGAGTTGTGAATGGAACCAAAGCACACGCAATTCCATATGGCTTCATTCTGACAGCAGTGCTTGCACATTTTGGGGTTCCAGTGAAGAAGGCTGACATAGCTATTGCCAAAGACTGTTTTGGGAAGGAAACTTTGCTGACATGTGACTGCAATGACAATGTTCATGTGGATGAACCTGGTTCATCTAGGAAGCAACCAGTCAACAGCAAAGTTAGAACTCTGGTGCAGGAAAATGAGATTAAGGATATGGAGATCCTTCGTTTGAAGTCTCGTGTGATTGAGGTTGAAGTTGAGCATGATGCTCTTAGGGCTGAATTAGCAAAGGAGAAAGAAAAGAATGAGGGTGTTCTTCCGCAGATGCTTTCTCTCCTACAATCCAAGACCACAACCTCATCTTCACCTTCCCATCCTTAGGATGTCCAGAGCTTCCAAAACCCCTCTTTAGACCAGTTATTCAGTTTAAGTTATTTTTACTATATTTTTTGCTCATGGTTGGTTTGTTTTTGCTTTTATGTATGGTGGTTGATAATCGTTACTAATCAATGAATTTTGCTTCTAGTTATTGACTTGTCTCAATTTCTTAGTTAGCTAACATTTATTGGCTTCTTGTGTTGATTAATCATGCTTTGCACCTGCAGTTGCTTCAATGGCCATGAGTAATAATTAATAAATCTGGTAAGTGTATCATTTTGCAAACTTTTCGATGATGCCAAAAGGGGGAAGATATGTGCTGGAACTTTTAAAAAAAAAAAAATTCAAAGTCATATCTATAACCTAATGAACCTGGATTATCTATGGTTAATGCTTAAAACCATAAAAAGTGTTTGAAGTGTATACAGGATTAAGCACAGAGTTTGTCATCATTAAAAAGGGGGAATTTGTTGACCCATGTCACTTCATAGTTTTGAAGATTGACAAATAGTTGACCAGTTGAACCAGATCCATCAGAGCACACATCTTGAACTGAATAGCTGGCACATGAACCGTATATGCATAGGAGATATTTGTGAATGTGAAATATCAATGAACAAAGAGATTGTCTCCTAATGCGAAAAGGTTGCAAACTGATGAGAAGATTGAAGTCGAATTCAGCAAGGAAAGTAACAAAAGAAAGAAAGTTGAGTTTGATACGAATTTGTTTATCCAGGTAGATTTGGACCAATATTAGATGACAAGCTCAACTGACTCTATAAATACTTGATTTATTTCTGGTGGAATTCTACGCGCACAAAAGCTGAAGTGAATCAAAGTCTAAAAGCAAAGTTCCCAGAGTTATTTTTGCTAGCAGATTCATTGTGCGAGTAAAAGGCTATAGTTCAACTAGAAGAACCAGTTCCATCTGATTAATTATTGATTCTAGTTGATTGTAGTAGGAGTTTTAATATTGTATCTTTTCAGCTTTCATAGAAGCAATTGTAATAGGTACGCATTGTTCAAGCTAGAGTTAACTTGAAGCTTGTAGAAATTAGCTAGGGGCTAGTTACTACAAAGGGATTAGAGTTAGTCCTAGGATTACAAAAGAGTTTATTTTTTAAGTCCGTTTGGCTTAGAGTTTTTAGTGAAGAGTTTGAGCAAATCATACTGAGGAGTAGGTTGTGGTTTTTTCACCTTTTGAACCAGGTGTTTTCCACGTAAAATCTCTATGTTTTTACTTTACTTCTTTTAATATTCCGCAAAAGTAGAAGTCAGTACATCAAGAAGAACCAGGTTCTTCTATTGAGACAACACTCGAAAAATTGGGTACCTCACAATTAACTTGTATAATTGTGTGGTATTGATGTCTAAAACATCAGGTATACTACCCTTGGTTACGTGAGTACGCCGGGATGCCGTCAATAAAGAAAATAACAAATGAGTTATGGCACGACTGAATACACCATCAATCAAGTACATAAACGCTGATGGGGCATTGGTCAGCTCAAAAGACATCATAGGAACTCAGAACATAATAGGAAAACCCACTTCACTCCACAACTAAACAACACGAGAGGTTCTTCAATACTCATAACTCGAAGCCATATTCTAACTCAATACAGAAGTCAAATAATCAATGGTTCTTGTCACGTCTCCCGGCAATTCATTTTGGTCACAATCAAACAACCTGAATACATCTAACTATCAATCACACTCACCACGTAGTCACCTAGTCACAAAGTTCCATCAATAAGGACACAAATGGACATATAAGTCCCCCAATACATGTGCTCACAAAAATGAAATCTCAACACTCAAGCCACAGAAAAACATCCGGCCTCAAGTCCTTCTGACTGGCCCATTATTGACATGTTAAAAAAAATCAGATCTCACCTATGGAAGTCACAAGCCGCTGCAACTGATAACAAGCGCTCGCGTGCGCATTCGAATACATGAAATGAATTCAAGGAGTTATGCTTTTGGATGAATAAAATGGATTCGCACGACAAGAATTCAAGAATGTGGAATGTTTCCTAAGGGTTCTGCAGTCTCTCGATGATAAGTACAGACGTCTCTGTACCGATCCGTAAGATTCTACTAAACATGCTCATGGTCGTTGAGTCCAATGAAACCTAGAGCTCTGATACCAACTTGTCACGACCCCAAATCCTAACAGGCTATGATGGTGTGAACTGATGTTGGGTAACTACATTGAAATCCCATGAACTGATGCTACGAGCAAGGATAACTGCTGCTCCGGATCGTCACCTGAATCTGTGCACAGTGGCACATGGAGTCTTTATGAGTACGCTAACTTAGTAGTAATGAAAATAAATCACAGCCTGAGAATTATAAACCACACAGTACAGATACTCAATTTCACAAAAGCCAATAAAACACCAAGTCACCAGGTAGTATTTGTCAAATACATAAGTTTGAAATCAGTTTCCAGAAATCCTTTGAAACAAGTGTAATATCAATATATCTCAGTAAAACTCTCAGTAAAAATCAGTTTGAAAATGAAGTAAATCATAGTTCGAAACCTTAGTAAAATCATCATAAATCCGCCCCTCGGGCTAAAATCATTTATCGTAACAATTTCCTCTCAGGGATTCTCACAATCACTCAGTAACAGCCTCGCGGGCAATAATCATCACTCAATATCAGCCCCGCGGGTAATAATCATCACTCAATAGGTACCTGCGCTCACTGGGGGTGTGTACAAACTCCGGAGGGGCTCCTACAGCCCAATTGCTATAACAACATAAGGGCTGAAAGCCTCCTCACAATATAGGTCTGAAAGCCTCCTCACAATATAGGTCTGAAGGCCTCACTCAGTCAGACACTCTCAATTTTCGCTTAGTCCATAAACATACCGGGTTCTCGACCCAAAATAGTGTTTCATTTTTCAAAAAATAGTATCAAATACTCTGAGTGTCAAAATAATTTATCAGGGAAAGACTGAGTGAAAAATCATAACATATCGGTGAGGAAAATAAAGTAAACACAACCCCCAAGGGGAAAACAGATCGGCACTAGGCCCCAAACACGGCTTACAGCCCAAATCATATTATAATAAAATAATACTAATTAATCATAGGCTTAAAAGTCGGTTTAGCAACTCAATAGTCGCCTAAATAGGAAAGGTATTTCCAAAGTTTCAACCTTTGCATTTCAAAATCCGTGAAAGGGTGCATAGTCCGGGGTTTCATACCCTCAGGACAGGATTTAAAGACGTTACTTACCTCAAAACTAGCCCGAAAACTATTCTGCAACACGCTTGCCTCTCGTATCATCAATTTATGCTTAAGGAATAAATTCCAATTGAAAAATATCAAATTTAGCTCAAAAACCGGAATTTGGTCAAAACCCGACCCCCAGCCCGCATCCCGAAACTCATAAATTTTTATACAAAACTGTTCTTCATCATCTCACAAGTCCGTACATATAAAGAACACTAAAATTGGAGTTTTTTTGACCCCTCAAATCAATCCCTAAAGATCTCATAATCTCAAGCCCTAAACCCACCTTTTTCTATAGATTTTCATGAATTAATACTGAGATTATGTTATATAATCACCCATAATTGAGTTTTAATGATCAAAATACTTGCCTCTATGAAGAACACTGATTTTCCTCTTCAAAAATCGCCTTAAAGCTCTCTTTGTACAACAATGGTGTAAAATATGCTAGGGTCGCGGAAGGTCTAATTTATATTTTTGCCCAGGGTTTCCGCACCTGCGACCCACTTACTAGCACCTGCGGTCCCCTAACCGCACCTGAGACCCTTCCGCACCTGCGACCCAGTGCCCGCTCCTGCGGTCAAGCTTCCGCAGGTGCGGTTACACCAGCACCAGCAGCTGTGTTGATGCAATTTCCAAGCCCAAACCTCTGTTAAGCACCCGAATTCAATCCCGAGCCACTCGGGACCCCAACCAAACATACTAACACGTCACATAACATCATTAAAGAGTAGTTTCACTCTCAAAACACCAAAACTATCATCAAAACACCAAAATTACATCGGATTCAAGCCTAAGAACTGTGAAATTTCTAAAATCCACCAACGATGCCGAAACTATCCAAAACAACTCCGATTGACTTGAAATTTTGCAGACATATCCATAATGACATTATGAACCTGTTCCAATTGTCGGAATTCCATTCCGATCCCTGATAGCCTATTTTCCATTGTCGACCGGAAATCATCAAAACTAACTTTCGCCAATTCAAGCCTAATTCTACACCGGACATCACAAAATTATTCTGAACACACTCCTAAGTTCGAAATCACCTAACGAAGCTATAGCCATAAAATCTGCATTCCGAGGTCGTTTACTATTAAGTCAACTCTCAGTTGACTTTTCCAACTTTAAGGCTATTTTTAAAGACTAAGCGACTAAACTCTCACTACAACCATTCCAATTTCAAGCCTACCAACTCTAACACATCAATAACAGTATAAACAACCTATGACAAGTCAAAAATAGAAATAATAATAAAATTTCTACGGAACAACCGGCCGGATCGTTACAATATTCAAGTAATATTTTACTTTTTTGTACCCTTATAAAAAATAGTTATAATTCTCGAAATACGCAAAAAAAAAAAAAGTTTATCATTTACTACTTCCCATTACCTTGACATTTTGATTTTTTTTTCTCCGATGACATTTTTGAATTCCCATCGCCCGTTTTGTCATTTTTTTTGTTGATAATCTATCCTTTTTTTTTTTTTTAAAACAAAAATTCTATGATTGTTTATTTTGATAATTTTCACCATGTATACCTACCTTGTATTTTTTTAATTCATTCCAACATCATCTACCCGTTCCCATATGTGCTCAATTTGTTTTTTCATTTTTTCCACTATGTTTTCGTTCTGTATTTTTCTATTCCTTTTTTCTCATACTCATATCATTCAATTCGTCCAATAAAATAAAATATCGATATCCTTCCTTAAATATTCTTATTCAATTTCCCTTTCTTCTCTTACTAGTCTTATTAAAAGTCAAATATCACTTTTTAAATAATCTTAGTTATACCTCCCTCTCATCCCCTTTCTCACACATCCCTTTATAAAAGTAATATGATGTTAAAAATAAAAGTTAGACATTTAAATGTTTAACAAAATATAGTATAAGTTGTATCCTTCACATTTTTTTTTTCTTTCTTTTATTTCTTGTTTCATTTTTTTTCTAATATTTCACACTCTTTAATTATTCTATAAAACCAGAAATAATTGTTCTTCCTTAAATAACCAAATCAAAAATCCCCTTTTAACAATCTTATGACAAATTTCAAAAACTTATTACTCTAATATCCAAAAATAGGGCATTTTTACACCCTCAAAAAAGGCAAAACTATTAAACATGCACTCATTCTACAATTACAAGCCTGCAGCAGGTTAAGAGTAACAAAATATGGACACTTCATTGATGATAGTTTATTCATCAAGCTTGTATTTGACTCCCCAAATACTGTGATTTGTAGCGACATATGTTCTTCTCTTCCCCGTTCCTTAATGAACAACCAAAATATTTAAAAAATGAAATAACCTTGGGGAGAAAAAAAAAATTCTACAGATAGAGCTTCAAACAAAAATGAGAGAATGAAAATGAATGATTATAGATAAAGAGAAGAGAGTTAATTGAGAAGGTATTACTTAGCATTTATAATAACCAAAAGAAAAAAATCTAACCAATACAATTGATAACTTGAGTAATAGGAAGAGATTGTAACATATTTGATCAATTATTGTAGTATAATTAGAATTATATATTATTTCATATGTTACAACTTTAATTGCAGTCGTTTCACTCTTTCTCTTGGTGTAACGACCGGGCCGGTTAATTTGTGAGATTAGCCCCGTTTCCCCTATTCAGTTTTGTTATGAGCTAGTTAACCCAATTATGATGTGTTGGGTCGGTTGGTTCTGGTTCGGGGTGGTCGTGGTGAGAACTGAGACACTTAATCTCGTAAATTGGCTTAAAAGTTAGAAAAGTCAACTGGGAGTTGACTTATTGGTAAACGACCTCGTAATGTAGATTTTACGGTTCGGATAGCTTCGTTAGGTGACTTAGGATTTAGGCGTATGTTCGGAATGTGGTTTTGATTTCCGGGGTAAAATTAGGCTTGAATTGAAGAAATTGAGTTTTTGGCGATTTCCGGTCGGCATCGAATAATTAACTATCGGGGTCGGAATGGAGTTCTAGAAGTTTGAGCAGGTTCGTAGAGTTATTTTGGACGTGTGTGCAAATTTTTAGGTCATTCGGACGTGTTTTGGTTGGTTTCGACATCATTAACAAAATTTAGAAATATCTAAGTTCATAGGCTTGAATCTGATGTGATCTTGGTGTTTTAGCGTTGTTTTGGGTGTTTCGAAGGCTCGACTAAGTTTGAATAAGGTTATGGAATTTGTTTGTATTTTAGGTTGGGGTCCCGAGGGGCTCGGGTTGATTCTGGATAGTCATCGGACGGATTAAAGCTGGAAAATGCAGCTGAAGGAGCTGTTGGTCCCAGGTTTCTGGTGTGGCCGCACCTGCGCAAGGGATGCCGTAGGTGCGACGCCGCAAGTGCGAGGTGGCTTGCGCAGGGTGCGATAATTGGTCAGGCTGGAGAAAGTCGCAGGTGCGAGACCACCGCAAGTGCGAGAAATGGGCTTTAAGTGATTTTCCGCAGGTGCGCACCTGGGACCGCAGATGCGAGTCCACAGGTGCGGAGAAATGACCGCAGGTGCGGTTTCACTAGGCAGAAAGTATAAATACCCAACCTTCGCGAATTGGAGCTATTTCTTCAACATCTTCATCCGAGATTGAGCTTTGAGAGAGGGTTTTGAAGGGAGAATTCAAGGGAACTTCGTTGAGGTAAGATTTTTTTAACCTAAAACCCGTTTCTATGTGATTTTGGACTGATTTAGGTGAAATTATGGGAAAAATCAGTGATTAAATTGGGGGTTTAGGGCTTCGAGAATTGAGACATAAAATTGAGGAATTGAGGGGTCAATTATGGTCGTATTTCGACGCACTTTATATGTATAGACTCAGGAAAGGATTAGGATTCTTGTGAAGTGATTTTTATAGAATTTTGAGACGTGGGCCCGAGGGTCGGGTTTGGCCAATTTCAGGAATTTTGGTTAAATTTGATAATTTTCGAGTGGGCTTCGTTCCTTTAGCGTATATTGATGATATTAATCTTGTTTTGGTTAGATTCGGAGCAATCGAAAGCCAGTTCGAGAGGCAAAAGCATCGCAGATTAGTATTTGGACCGGTTTGCGGTAAGTAATGACTGTAAATCTTGTCCTGAGGGTATGAAACTCCAGACCTCGTATTTTCTCACTATTTTGGAGTGGCGCACATGCTGGATGACGAGTGTGTGGCGTGCATTCATTGAGGATTTGGACTTGGTCCTTCCTGTGTCAACTATTGAATTGCGTATTTACTTTTAAATCATATGTTAAATCGTGTTTTCAGACGATTGTTATATTTGGGCTGTAAGCCATATTTGGGGCCTTGTGCCGACCTATTTAGACCCCTTGGGGGATTTTACTGTTATTCCTCACTGTGTTGACTTATGATTTACACTCAGCCATATTACGTTTAACTGATTTCGAACCTCAGCCTTATTTACACTATTTTGAGATATATAATAATGTTTTTGGGTCGAGTGCCCCGTTTTACTGGCAGCCCGAGTGGCTTTTTGAGAGTTTCTGACGGAGTGAGGTCGATGGCCTTATTGTGAGGATATGATATGACACGAGATGGCTTGATGTTAGCGCTTGGGCTGAACGAGCCCCTCCGGAGTCTGTACAAACCCCTAGTGAGCTCAGGTACCTATTGAGTGCGAGTGCCGAGTGTCGAGTGACAGTGTGGATGCCCGAGGGGCTGATACTGAGTGATTGGGAGGCATGCTGAGCGACTGATTCTTAGTGATGATTTTCCCGAGTGGCGATTTATGATACATGTTTTGGACCGAGTGGCTATTTATGATTTACTTTATTTTTCACTAAACTATTGGGCATTTTTCTGAAATTGTTGGAAATCACACTTTTCAAAGGATTTTTATTGAAGTTGTCTTTTAAAGTGTGTTGATTTAATGTATACACTGTTGGAAAGAAAGACTGTGCTTATTCTGAATTGATGATTTGATCCTATATGTTTTTTTACTGCTCAGACTTGATTTATTTTCATTAATACTGAGTTGGCGTACCCACATTACTCCATGCACCCTTGTGTGCAGATACAGGTGTTGGTACTGAATGCTAGTTTTCTTCCTTCTTGTGGAGCCGAAGTTGGGACTTCGAGGTAGTTGTTCAGCGTCTACAACATCTATTTCCCATTTCTTGCTTTTTATTTAGTTCCGCGTACCGAGAGTTGATGTATTATGACAGTAGGGTTATTTTGTACTACTCGTAGATGCTCGTGACGTGTTGACTCGAGATTTTGGGGGTAGTAGATAGACTATTTGTTTGGTTTGTTTTGTTGAAATTATGAAAATATTATGTTAGTATGTGATTGTTGGCTAGCCTAGTTCCATGGTAGGCGCCATCATGACCAGCTTAGGTTTGGGGGTCGTGACAAGTTAGTATCAGATCCTAGGTTACAAAGGACTCACCGGTCATGAGCAAGTTTAGTAGAGTGTTGCGGAACGATACAGAGACGTTTGTACTTATCTTTGAGAGGATGAAGAACCCTTGGGAAAAATCTCATTTTCTTGAATTCTGTCGTGCCATTTTGTTGATTCTGTATCTAAACTTTGGTTGTTTCATTCTCTCACAGATGGTGAGGAATCGCGCTACCAATCAGGGTGACCAGACACCAGCTAGACCAGTGAGAGGTCGAGGTCGCGGTCGTGGCCATGGTAGAGGTAGGGGACCAGCCCGTGCAGCAGCCAGGGCAGCACCAGAGGGTCCCCCTACCATTTAGGATTAGGTTCCCGCCGCAGATATTCCAGCGGGACAGGCTCAAGCATCAGCAGTGCCCATTTTTATTTCGGGTCTTCAAGAGACCCTGGCTCATATCTTAACAGTATGTACTAGCCTTGCCCAGGTAGTCACTGTATCTTCTACTGCTACTACTTCTCATGCCGGGGGAGGCACTCAGACTCCAGTTGGCCGGACACCTGAGTAGTTTACTCAGGGGCTTCAGACACGCGGGGCAGTTCCAGCCCAACCGATTGCTCATCTTCAGGACTTCGTGGTTCTAGCTATGCCAGATGATGAGCAACGTAGGATGGAGATATTTAGTAGGCTTCAGTCTCGGACGTTCAGTGGTGCTGAGGGCGAGGATGCCCAGGGTTTTCTGGATAAGTGTCAGAGGATGCTTCATACTGCAGGGATACTGGAGACCAATGGGGTCTCGTTTGCTACTTTTCAGATTTCTGGAGCTGCTTTTACTTAGTGGGAGTCCTTCGAGAGGCATAGGACTATTGGTGCAACACCCCTCACCTGGCAGCAGTTCTCCACTATCTTCTTGGATAAGTATGTACCCCAGTCTCATAGGGAGGAGCAACGCAGGCAATTTGAGCAGTTGTGTCAGGGGGAGCTATCAGTGATGCAATATGAGATGCGGTTTTCAGAGTTGTCTAGTCATGCCACCGGGTTGATCCCTACTGATAAGGAGAGGATTAGGAGGTTCATTATGGCCTCACTTATTAGCTCCACCTTTGGATGACTAGGGAGAGGGTATCAGCTGCTACCTTCGAGAAGGTTGTTGATATTGCTCGAGATATTGAGTCAGTTCGCCATTAGGAGCGAGAGGAGAGGGAGGCCAAGAGGCCTCGTGGATCTGTTAGTTCTAGTGGTGCTCCTTCCAGAGGACAGTTTCGGCATGGTAGAAGTTGTTCATTCAGGCTTCCTCAACCAGTCCGTCCAGCCTATAGTGGTGCATCTCTGGGGCATGGTCCCCGTAGTTCTCAGTCGAACCGTTCTTCATTTAGTTCCCTTTCATCCCAGAGTGTATCTCGAGCACCATCAGTTCAGGTTTCTTCTATGCATGATTCTTCTAGTGGCCATTCTGGTGCTAGGGGTTTCTTTCAGTCCCCGTCTCCAGCTCCAGGGAGTTGTTTCGAGTGCGGAGAGTTTGGGCACATGTGGAGGCAGTGTCCCCGTCGTTTTGGTGGTTCTTCTTAGCGGAGGGGCCATCCCTCGACTTCAGCTCCATTTACTTCACCACCCGCCCAAACAACTAGGGGTGGGGGCCAGACCGCCAGGGGCCGCCCTAGAGGGGGAGGTCGTGCAGGTGGAGACCAGGCTCGTATCTATGCACTTCCAGCCAGGCATGATGCTATGACCTCTGATGCAGTGATCACATGTATTGTCTTAGTCTATCGCCGAGATGCTTTGGCCTTATTTGACCCTAGTTCTACGTATTCCTATGTTTCTTCATATTTTTCCCATTTTTTGGATATGCCCCGTGAGTCTCTAGTTGCATCGGTTCATGTGTCGACTCCGGTGGGTGATACTATTGTTGTGGACCATGTGCATCGGTCATGTGTGATATCTATTGGGGGTATGGAGACCCGAGTGGACCTATTGTTACTCAGCATGGTTGATTTTAATGTAATATTGGACATAGATTGGCTATCTCTGTGTCATGGTGTTCTTGATTGTCATATTAAGACCGTGACCTTGGCTATGCCAAGATTTCCGAGGGTTGAGTGGAGAGGTACTTCTGAGTATGTTCCCAATAGGGTGGTTTCTTACCTGAAGGCTCAACGTACGCTGAAAAGGGGTGTTTATCGTATTTGGCTTTTGTGAGAGATGTCAGTGGTGAGACTCCCGCTATTGATACGGTTCCTGTGGTCCGTGATTTTCTGGACGTGTTTCCTGTAGACCTGCTAGGCATGCCACCTGACAGGGACATTGATTTTGGTATTTACCTTGTGCTAGAAACTCATCCTATTTCTATTCCACCATATCATATGTCACTAGCGGAGTTGAAGGAACTAAAGGAGCAGCTTTAGGAACTCCTAGATAAGGGGATCATTCAGCCTAGTGTGTCACCTTGGGGTGCTCTGGTGTTGTTTGTGAAGAAGAAGGATGGTTCTATGTGTATGTGTATTGATTATCGGCAGCCGAACAAGGTTATGGTGAAGAATCAGTATCCCTTGCCTCGTATAGATGACTTGTTTGATCAGTTGCAAGGTGCCAGGGTATTTTCCAAGATTGACTTGTGTCTGGCTATGATCAGTTAAAGATTCGGGGGCCCGACATCCCGAAGACTGCCTTCAGAACTAGATATGGTCATTATGAGTTTCTTGTTATGTCATTCGGGCTGACCAATGCCCCAGCGGCCTTTATGTAGCTGATGCATGGTGTGTTCCGGCCTTATCTTGACTCCTTCGTCATCGTGTTTATTGACTATATCTTGGTATATTCCTGATCTCGTGAGGATCATGAGCATCATTTGAGGACTGTGCTTCAGACTCTAAGGGAGAAGAGGTTGTATGCAAAATTTTTGAAGTGTGAGTTCTGGCTTGATTCAGTAGCTTTCTTGGGGCATATGGTGTCCAGTGAGGGTATTCAGGTTGATCTAATGAAGATAGAGACGATTCAGGGCTGGCCTAGACCGTCATCAGCTACCGAGATTGATAGTTTCCTTGGTTTGGCAGGGTACTATCGCCATTTTGTAAAGGTATTCTCATCTATTGCAGCACCTATGACCAGACTAAGCCAGAAGGGTGCTCCATTCAGGTGGACAGAGAAGTGTGAAGAGAGCTTTCAGAAGCTCAAGTCAGCTTTGACTACAACTCCAGTGTTGGTTTTTCCTACGGGTTCAGGTTCTTATACAGTTTACTGTGGTGCCTCGAGAGTTGGACTTGGAGCGGTTTTGATGCAGGACGGTAGGGTGATTGCCTACGCATCCAAACACTTGAAGGTGCACGAGAAGAATTATCCAGTGCATGATCTTGAGCTAGCAGGCATTGTCCACGCCTTGAAGATTTGGCGCCATTATTTGTATGGAGTACATTGTAAGATTTTCACTGGTCAACGTAGTTTGCAGCATCTGCTTAAGCAGAAGGATCTAAATTTGCGTATGAGGAGATGGTTGGAGCTTCTAAAGGATTATGAACTCACTATTCTATATCATCCGGGGAAGGCCAATGTAGTGGCCGATGCCCTGAGTCGGAGAGAAAAGACTTTATGGAGTCTAGCCTACCTACTAGCGGTGGAGCGACCTTTAGCAGTTGGTGTTCAGGCTTTAGCGTGTCACTTGGTGAGATTGGATCTATCAGATCCCCCACGAGTATTGGCTTGTGTAGCCTCCAGGTCTTCTCTTTATGATCAGATTAGAGCACGCCAGTATGATGATCCACACTTGCTCATTCTTCAGGACATGATCCATCGAGGTGATTCTAGGGATGTGGTTATTGGTGATGATGGGGTCATGAGGATGTAGGGCTAGATTTGCATTCCCAGTGTGGATGGGCTCCGAGATTTGATTCTAGCATAGGCCCATAGTTCGCGGTATTCCCTCCACCCGGGTGCTGCGAAGATGTATCAGGATCTGAGGCAACATTATTGGTGGAGGTGGATGAAGAGGGATATTGTTGAGTTCGTGGCTCCGTGTCTCAACTGTCATCAGGTTAATTATGAGCACCAGAGACTGTATGGATTGCACCAGAGGTTAGATATTCTGGAGTGGAAGTGGGAGCGGATCACCATGGACTTTGTAGTTGGGCTTCCCCGGACTTCGAGGAGGTTTGATTCTATATGGGTTATTGTGGATCGGGTGACCAAGTCCACGCACTTCATTCCTATTTGTACTACCTATTCTTCGGAGCTGTTAGCTTGAGATTTATATCAGGGAAATTGTTCGATTGCATGGGGTTCCAGTATCTATCATTTCCGACAGAGGTACCCAGTTCACATCTTAGTTTTGGAGGGCCGTGCAGAGAGAGTTAGGTACTCAGGTTAAGTTAAACACAACATTTCATCCTCAGACCGACGGGCAGTTAGAGCGTACTATTCAAATTCTGGAGGACATGTTGTGTGCGTGTGTCATTGATTTCGGGGGTTCATGGGACCAATTTCTACCGCTCGCAGAGTTTGCATATAATAATAGTTATCAGTTGAGTATCTAGATGGCTCCGTATAAAGATTTATATGGTAGGAGGTGTAGATCTCCAGTTGGATAAAGTGAAGTTTATTCAAGAGCGGCTTCGGACGGCACAGTCTAGGAAGAAGAGTTATGCGGACCGGAAGGTCTGAGATGTGTCTTTCATTGAGGGAGAGAAGGTACTGCTGAAGGTGTCACCCATGAAAGGTGTTATGAGGTTCGGGAAGAGGGGAAAGTTGAGTCCCCGGTTTATTGGGCCATTTGAGGTGCTTCAGAGGATTGGAGAGGTGGCTTATAGACTATCCTTGCCACCCAGCTTATCGAGCTTCAGTGAAAGTTCAGTGAAGAGGGCAGCCGGTGGAGGATTCCACCGGGAAGATCGAGCGGGAGATCTGGAGCAGATATCCTCACTTATTTGAGATTCCATGTATGTTTATAGACCCATTCGAGGATGAACATTTGTTTAAGAGGGGGAGGATGTAACGACCCGGCCGGTCGTTCCGTGAGATTAGCCCTGTTTCCCCTGTTTCAGCTTTGTTATGTGCTAGTCAACCTAATTATGATGTGTTGGGTCGGTTGGTTAGGGTTTGGGGTGCTCGTGGTGAGATCTGAGACACTTAGTCTCTTAAATTGGCTTAATAGTTGAAAAAGTCAATTGGGAGTTAACTTATTGGTAAACGACCCCGAAATGTAGATTTTATTGTTCGGATAGCTTCGTTAGGTGATTTGGGACTTAGGGGTGTGTTCGGAATGTGGTTTTGATGCCTGGGGTAGAATTAGGCTTGAATTGGCGAAACTGAGTTTTTGGTGATTTTCGGTCAGCACCGAAAAATTAGCTATCGGGGTCGGAATTTGTAGCGTCACTTTGGACGTGTGTGCAAATTTTCAGGTCATTCGGATGTGTTTTGGTTGGTTTCGGCATCATTGGCGAAATTTAGAAATCTCTAAGTTCATAGGCTTCAATCCGATGTGATCTTGGTGTTTTAGCATTGTTTTGGGTGTTTCGAAGGCTCGACTAAGTTTGAATAAGGTTATGGACTTTTTTGTGTTTTTGGTTGGGGTCCCGAGGGGCTCGGGTTGGTTTCGGATAGTCATCGGAAGGATTAAAGTTGGAAAATGCAGTTGAAGGAGCTGTTGGTGCCAGGTTTCTGGAAGGGTAGCCGCAGGTGCGACGCCGCAGGTGCGAGGTGGCTTGCGCAGGTGCGATAATTTGTCGGGCTGGAGAAAGTCGCAGGTGCGAGACCTGGACCGCATATACGAAGACGCAGGTGCAAGTGATTCACTGCAAGTGCGAGAAATGGGCTTTAAATGATTTTTCGGGTGCGCACCTGGGACCGCAGGTGCGGAGAAATGACCGCATGTGCGTTTTCACTGGGCAGAAAGTATAGATACCCAGCCTTCGTGAATTGGAGCTATTTCCTCAACAGCTTCATTCGGGATTAAGCTTTGAGAAAGGGTATTGAAGGGATAATTCAAGGAAACTTCGTTGAGGTAAGATTTTTTTAACCTAAAACCCGTTTCTATGTGATTTTGGACTTATTTAGGGTGAAATTATGGAAAAAATCAGTGATTAAATTGCGGGTTTAGGGCTTGGAAAAATGAGACATAAAATTAAGGAATTGAGGGGTCAATTGTGGTCAGATTTTGATGCATTTTATATGTATAGACTCGGGAAATGATGAGGATTCTTGTGATGCGATTTTTATAGAATTTCAAGACGTGGGCCCAGGGGTCGGGTTTGGCCAATTTCACGAATTTTGGTTAAATTTGATATTTTTCGAATGGGCATTGTTCCTTTATTGTATATTGATGATATTGATCTAGTTTTGGTTAGATTCTGAGCAATCGGGAGTTGGTTCGAGAGGCAAGAGCATCGTAGATTAGTACTTGGGTCGGTTTGAGGTAAGTAATGACTGTAAATCTTGTCCTGAGGGTATGAAACCCCGCACTTCGTATTTCCTCACTATTTTTGGAGTGGCACACATGCTGGATAACGAGTGTGTGGAGTGCACTGATTAGGGATTTGGACTTGGTCCTTCCCGTGGAAACTATTGAGTTGCGTATTTACGTTTAAATCATATGTTAAATCGTGTTTTCAGAATATTATTATATTTGGGTTGTAAGCCATGTTTAGGGCCTTGTGTCGACCTGTTTAGACTCCTTGGGGGCTTTTATTGTTATTCCTCACTGTGTTGACTTATGATTTACACTCAGTCATATTATGTTTAACTGATTTCGAACCTCAGCCTTATTTACACTATTTTGATATATAAAATGATATTTTTGGGTTGAATACCCCGTTTTACTGACAGCCCAGGTGGATTTTTGAGAGTTTCTGACTGAGTGAGGCCGAGGGCCTGATTGTGAGGATATGATATGCCACGAGATGACTTGATGTTAGCGCTTGGGCTGAAGGAGCCCCTCCGGAGTCTGTACACAACCCCAGTGACCGCAGGTACCTACTGAGTGCGAGTGCCGAGTGACGAGTGATTGGGAGGCATGAGTGATAGTGAGGATGCCCGAGGGACTGATACTGAGTGATTGTGAGGCATGCTGAGCGATTGATTCTGAGTGATGATTTGCCCAAGGGGAGGTTTATGATACATGTTTTGGCCCGAGTGGCTATTTATGATTTACTTCATTTTTCACTAAACTATTGGGCATTTTTCTGAAATTGTTGGAAATCACACTTTTCAAAGGATTTTTACTGAAGTTGGATTTTAACGTGTGTTGATTTAATGTATACATTGTTGGAAATAAAGACTGTGCTTATTGTGAATTGATGATTTGATCCTATGTGTTTTTTTACTGCTCAGACTTGATTTATTTTCATTACTACTAAATTGGCGTACTCACATTACTCCCAGCACCCCATTGTGCAGATATAAGTGCTGGTACCGAGCGCTAGTGTTCTTCCTTTTAGTGGAGCCGGAGTTGGGACTTCGAGGTAGCTGTTCAGCGTCCACAACATCTCTTTCCCATTTCTTGTTTTGTATTTAGTTTCACGTACTGAGACTTGATGTATTATGACAGTAGGGTTATTTTGTACTACTTGTAGATGCTCATGACGTGTTGACTCCAGATTCTGGGGGTAGTAGTTAGACTATTTGTTTGGTTTGTTTTTGTTGAAATTATGAAAATATTATGTCAGTATGCGATTGTTGGCTAGTCTAGTTTCATGATAGGCGTCATCACAATCGGCTTAGGGTTGGGGGTCGTGACACTTGGAAAGAAAAAAACATATATTTTTAGAGGAAAAATAAGAGAAAAATGCAAAAAATTGAGAAAAAAGATAAGTACTTTTCTTGACCAAAGAGAGGTGGCATGTCTGCATTCTTTTTTCCACCTTTATATAGATATAGATGTTATCTATACATTTGTCTTGGTTATAAATTAAGGGCTTTGGCATTACAAACTTGTGACAGAGTATTCGAAGCTTCATCTTTAATTTTGGACATCTTCCTTGCGAGGCGGAGGTATAATACTCGAGGCATTTGGACATTAAAATTGTAATTTAAAAGAAAAAAAAGTATTTGAAATTTTAAATTATATTCGGATATGTATTTCACTTTGAAAAATATTACAGTTTTGTGAGTGGGGTAAAATATTTTTCTGAAAATTTTATAACTCATTTTGAAGAATTTTCAAAAAACTTGCAAAATTTTATAGACAAACATATTTTAAAATTTTATTGAAAAAAGAAATTTTCTGTATGGACAAATGGGGCTACTAATTACGGGACCAAACGAATCAAGTAACTTTTGATTATACTTGTAAGTTAAAGAAACTCATCAAACATGCCAAAATATTTAATTACGTATCGAACAACTAAACAAAAAATTAATTTAATAAGTTCATAACTTATAAACTTTAATTTCTGATACGCCTTTTGTTTCTTCCTTTAAGATTACAACTCACAGGATATTTATTCGTTTACCCCTATATCTAGAAAACGTTAAAAGTATTGATTGCTAGAGGACAGAGTTTCATTTTCAAGCTTTAAGTATCTAGGCATATAATTTTTCTTCATATTTCACTTTCATAACCTATGACATTCTAGGGTGTAGGTATGTACCACTTTTATCAATTATGTATCTTAGAGCCTGTTTGGACATAACAAGCTTTTCACGTTTTTTCGAAATTTTTTTATTATTTTTCGAAATTAGTATTTGGCCATAAAATTTTTAATTTTCACTTGAAGATGAAAATTCGAGAAAACTGTTTTTCAAAATTTTCATTCAAATCACGCACAAAACTTCAAAAACAACCCAAAATTATATTCATGTCCAAACACAACTCTAATTTTCAAATATCATTTGAATTTGAATTTTTTTTCACTTTTTCTTTTTAAATTTTACAATTCATATGTCCACACACCCACTTAATTTGTTTTAGAGATTTCTTGTTGCTATCGAGAGAGAGAAAAATGAGAGTTTAACTGAATATAAAATTATATATAAAAATTTATTAAAATTGTAATTAATACTTATATCTCGTTTGGCTATGTTCTCTAAATTGAAAAGCACTATTTTTTTTGAAGTGTTGGCCAAGCTTTTAGAAGAAGAAAAAAGTCCTTTTGAGTAGAAGCAGAAACAATTTTGAAGAAACAGAAAAAAATAGTTTCTTCCTAGAAGCTCTTTTGAGAAAAATATACTTGAAAGCACTTTTTAAAAGCTTGGTCAAACACAAATTACTGCTTAGAAGTACTTTTCAAATTAATTTGTCAAACACAAACTGTATTTCACCAAAAGTACTTTTGAAAAAAATCATTAATAACCTGATTTTTCCAGCTTAACTGTACAGGCTACCCATATAATCTAATTCAAATCCTGGATCCATATTTAGTTGCGCATTAAAGTTGATTTGAGTGATAGGTACTGATACACTCAAATTACACCTTAAAATAGTGTAAGCGATCGATGTCAAATATAGTAATCCAACAAGGTTGGGGTCGAATCCCACAGAGAACAATATGGAGGCGACTAGGAATGCAAGAGAATTATCACTTATCGCGCAATGCCAAACAAATAAAATTTTGGTTTTGAAAGTTGTTTATAACTAAACGCGAAAATATAAACTAACCTAGAAAGCAAGTAAAATGATCAATGGCAACAGGTATGAATCCTTCGGGAATTACACTCAAGTAACTATCCAATGTATTTCACGATTTCAAAAATATGAGCGAGTTTATGTTAATTAGCCGCGGATAATAATTCTTAATTAGCTTTTTCCAAAGACTAACAAGACTTCCTAATTGAATTATTCCTAACCCAATCAAGAGATTAAGCACACCCGGATATAGCTACAAGCAGTTCAATCCTATCCCTAGGTAGAATCTATAAAATGAGGGTTAAAGCCTCAAGTTCTTGTTAATTAATCTTTCCCAACCCCAAATTATCTTTTCCAAAATTAATTCGGAGTTAATGGGCGAGTCCCAGGGTTAGCTTATCCATTTGGAAACATTAAAGAACAAGAATAATTAAAGTAACAAATACTCACTTCATAAATATAACAAAATCATTCAATACATAAGCACAACAAGGTATTCAATCCACACTTTAAATATGTAAACTCCCATAAACAAGATTCAAGTGTTGGAAATAAATACTACACACTTAAATATACAATACAGATCAAGGAAATGAAGAAACAAACATAAATGGATAAGAAAATCTTAACCACAAGAGGGAAATCTTCAAATCCAAAGTGTGTGTGCAAACCCTAGATTCAAGACTTGTTGTCCTCTACTCAAAATTATATTTACAAAGCCAAAGATATACCAAAAGATCTGCTAGGTTGAGTATATGAGAGTGGAGAATGAGAAATGTGATTTTACATATTTTCCCAGGTCTGATGCCCGTCTGGATGGCTTGACCAATTTCCGCAGGCGCGGATAAATGGTCGCACCTGCGGTCCTGCAGGTGCGAGTTTGTGTGGCTTTGCCTTCCTTCGTAGGTGCGTTGAGTCCTCCGCAGGTGCGATCTCGCACCAACGGCCCAGAGTCCGCAGGTGCGGAATCACTGGAGCTTTTTGTGCACTTTTCACCACTTTTTGTTCAATTTCATTCCAATTCAACACCAACCACTTCATGGCATCATTTCCTTGAAAATTGAGCAATTACACACTAATAACAACCTCAAATTATCATTGACCTATAAAAAATCTAACGAAAAGAGGCCAAAATGAGTGGTAAAATCACCACTCCTTAGGTACTGCCATTATTCCACAAATATTTGCTCCCACTTCACTTTCATATTTCCATTTTATAAGCTGGATCCAGAATATGAGTTCAAATTCAAAATTTTACCGTAACATAGAAATTAGTACCAGTTACTTTTATCCGTTGTAAGAAGTGATTATTGAAGTATTACCTTTTTATAGCTCCAATATGACTAATTATAAGCAAATGCTTGTCTAGGGAAAACAGAAAAAATAAGAAAAAATATAAAGAAAGCTAAATTTCATCTGGAAAGCAACTGAATCCACTTGTTTATAGGGGCTAACAACTGTCATGGGGTTATTACTTATTACACTATATATTGATGCGTTGAAGAAAAACTAAAAGAAATACTAGTTAAAATATGAGGTCGCGGGATAAAATTTTTAGTCACAAAACCTAGGCATGTTATTACATTTCTTCTTAGCTACACATATCAATAAAAAGATTCATCATCCACCAAAATAATCGAAGTCCTCCTTTTACTATTGTATTGGATAAAATATGTTCATATTTAATGATCGCATGACAAAGCTAGACGTGAAATTAAAGACACAAGATAGTTAAAATTAATGACACTCATAACGTCAAAATTAATGCCGCCACCCGATAACATTCAATGAAGAATATTTTGCAGTGTATGATTCGTTACAGAGAATATGACATTCATTGCTCACCGTTACACGTCCTTCAACGACCCTAATAATTGTTATTAAAGAGGAGCTTAATCCTAGGACCTTGTTCCCTAGGTGTATTTATAAATAGTGAGCTCTACTATCATTGTAAGAGGGAGGAATTTTCTGACAAGCATACACAATATTCTATCAAAAACTCAATAACATTTTACTTTCTTGCTTATTTGTATTGTTCTTATTACTCACATTAGCTTTACGCCCGAAGCCAAGATATTTGCCGTATATTTCAATTTTAAAGCTAAGTCTTATATTTCTGTTTAATTCATCTATTATTTGTTGATCAAATTAATTCATTTATCTATAAACCACGTATAAATTCAACTATACCATTTTACGGGTAAACGGTTTGGCACCCATAGTAGGCATAGACAGAAGTAAATTGAATTGATCCCTACATCTGTTACTAACTTGTTTGATTCTTTGTTCTTAGCAATAATCATTAAAAATGGCAGATAATAATGTTAACAACACACATAATGTTGAGGCCCAAGGAAATCAACCTCAACACAAAGATTCAATCAGTTATACCCGCAACGAGAGGAACGAGGCCACGACGGTCCACAACGGCCGATATACGCTACATGTTTGGAAGGCAAATCCTAATGACGCTTAAGAAGAGCATATCGTCGAAGCAGATATGGTCTTGAAAGAGCAACATGAGATTATAAGCCATCTCACACATCAAGATAAGGCCATGACGGAATTGAAGCAGGCGTTGTCGACTTTTCCAAAAACACGAATGGGTGAGGCCTAGTTCTTCCCAGTGCCTCCACAAACCAAGCGACGTAGAGGGTCGACAACAATGCCCCGAGGGGCGAGGTCGGCTCCGATGGTGCCGGGGGAAACGAAAGATCCTGTCACAACAACGAGAGTGATCCCTTTAAAATCAAACACATGCAATTTATAAGGGAAGTAAACGACCGAATGGATCAAATTTCGGGTTGCACCACCAGTGCTGAAAGAGCCGGACTCAAATAAATACACACAGTTGCCGTACAAACCAAGCGCGAAATCAAATTTGATCCCGAAGAAGTTTAAAATGTCTGGCGTGCCGAAATATGATGGGACTTCAGATCCTCATGAGCATATCACCACCTATACAACAACGCTAAAAGAAAACGATTTAGTTTCCCATGAGATTGAGTCCGTTTTTCTGAAGAAGTTCTGGGAGACCCTTACGAAGGGAGTCATGGAGTGGTTTTCGCTTTTTCTCCAGCATTCCATAGACTCATTTGAGATGCTCACAAATTAATTCATCAAGGCCCATGCCGGGGCCAGAAAAGTACAGGCCCGTAGGCCGATGTATTTAGAATTGCGCAAAGAGAGTCTAAGTTGTTGCGGGAGTTTGTAACCAGATTCCAGAAGTAAAGGATGTTGCTGCCAGCCATTTCGGACGAATAGGCGGCTGAAGCATTCACCAAATGTCTGAATCCAAGAAGTTTCTATTCTTCCCAGAAGTTGAAAGAAAGTTTGTTCGAGTTCCAAGCAACAACTTGGGTGAATGTTCACAATCGGTATGAGTCAAAAATAAGAATTGAAGATGATCAGCTTGGTTTCTTGGTATCGATTAAGGGTGAGGATCGGGAGAAGAACAAAGAGAAATCGAAAGACGATTTCGATGCGGATCGACGATCTTTGAGGAGTCAGTTTTTACCCTATGAACAGGTCGAAGAACGTGGTAGAGGTTTTAGGTTGGTGGATAGATTTACTACCTACGGGAGAATCGATGGCGATCGAAACAACAAGTTATTGCAGAACAAGGAAATATCAGGTTCTCAAGATTCTTCCCACCCCAGACTTTCTGAATACAACTTCAATGTTAGCGTAGTGGAGCTGGTATCGGCTATGAGGAATATAAAAGAAGCACGATTCCCGAAGCCAATGAGATCTGATCCCGACCAGAGTGATCCTAGTTTGTGGTGTGAATACCATGGGACCAACGGTCACCAGACTAAGGACTATCGGCATCTGCGCAAAGAGGTAGCGACATTGCTCAAAAATGACCATCTCAGGTAAATTTTAATTGATCAGGCTAAAAACAACTACGACCGCAATCATGATAATGCAGAGCCTTCAAAAGCTGGAAAATATTACCCACACCTGACGATCAACATAATTTTCGGGGGGGGGGGGGATGAGATTAACGGGGTTATATTTTTGGCGGCAAATAAGACAAAGGTATCAGTGACCCACATCAAAAGACTCTAGGAAGTTTCGGAAGATGACATTACTTTTACGGAGGAAGACGTGGATGGCCTACTACTCCCACACAACGACGCCATGGTAATCTCTCTAAATGTCTTAGATTTTAAATTAAACGTGTTCAGGTGGATCCAGGAAGTTCGACCGATATTATCTAGTGGAGAGTGTTGGAACAAGCCAAGCTCACTGAAAGTATCATTTAAGTCACAAAACCCCTCGCCGAGTTAAATCTGGGGAGACCATGGCTGCACCGAAATGAAGGTTGTGCCGTCAACATATCATTAGTTGCTGAAATTTCCAAATCCTGAGGGAGTTAAACAAATAAAAGGAACCGATAACAAGGGATATGAATATAATATCAGTCTCGAGTATTAAAGGGAAAGAGCATGTGGAATAGCAATTACAGGAGCTGGCGTCTGTTCCCAAGCCAAGCAAAGTCAACCAGGAGGAAGGGGCATCAGAATCCTATCAGGTGCCAAGGTATTTGCAGGTACCAGAAGAGACAGATGCAACAAAGTCCAAAGGAGAAGAACTTGAACAAGTCACATTAGTCGAAAAATTCTTGGAGAGGAAATTCCACTTCGGAACAGGACTGCACCCTAGACTCAAGTATTGAATAGGTATTCTGCCGGAAGTGGCGGTACACAAGCTAAGCTTGGATCCCAATATTCCTTCGTAAGACATAAAAAACATCCTATTGATAAGGCCAGAAACAAATTCGTAAAAGAGGAGGTAATTCGCCTGCTTGACATTGGTTCAATCCTAGAGGTAAAGTATCCTGACTGGCTAGCTAACGTAGTAGTAGTTCCAAAGAAGAAGAATAAATTTCGCATGTGCGTAGACTATAAGGACTTAAATAAAGCGTGCCCAGAAGATTAGTTTTCATTGCCAAACATTGATCAAATGATTGATGCAATTGTTGGATACGAGTTAATGAGTTTTTTCGATGCTTACTCCGGGAACAATAAAATCAAAATGCACCCGGAGGATCAGGAAAAGACTTTGTTCATCACGAATTTCGACAGATATTGTTACAAGTGATGACCTTCGGGCTAAAGAACGCCAGATCCACTTATCAACGACTCGTGAACAAGATGTTTGAAAAGAAAATTGGTAAAACCATGGAAGTTTGCGTAGATAATATGCTTGTTAAGTATTTGAATGCAGGTGATTATCTCAAACACTTGAAAGAAACTTTTGACATCTTAAGGAAGCACAACATGAAGCTTAACCCCAAGAAGTGTACATTCGGGGTTAGCTCCGGTAAGTTCTTGGGATTCCTGGTGTCACAAAGGGGGGATCGATGTTAACCCCGATAAAATAAATGTCATCGAATACATCTTGCCACTAGATATCAAGTGTAAAAGAGGTTCAAAGTCTAACGAGGATATTGGGCACTTTGAGCAGATTCATTTCCCGGTCTTCGGAGAAATGCCATCGTTTCTTCTTGCTGCTCAACGAGAAGAACAACTTCGAATGGACCCCGGAATGTCAACAGGATTTGAAGGATTTGAAAAGGTATTTTTGAAGCCCTCCATTACTATTGAAAGTGGAGGAAGGTAAAAAACTATTGTCTACTTAGCAGTTTTGGAGGTAGCGGTAAGTGTTGTTCTAGTCCGTGAGGACAAAGTTATGCAATCTACTATTTATTACACTAATAAAATTTTAACGGGAGTAGAAAATCGCTACCCACATCTGGATAAATTGACCTTAGCTCTCGTAGTCGCCGCTCTAAAAATAAGGCCGTATTTCCAATGTCATCTGATAGTTATGGAAACCACCTTTCCCCTGTGAAATATCCATCATAAACCCGAACTTTCAGGTTGGCTAGCCAAGTGGACTGTTTAAATGATTAAATTTGACATAGAATATAAACTTAGGACGGCGATTAAGTCACAAGTTTTAGCCGACTTTGTGGCCGATTTCAGTCCGGGACTGTTACCTTTGGCAACCAAAGAAGTAGTGACGGTGTTAGAATCAAAATCAGGAGTTTGGACCCTATTCAAGGATGGATCTTCAAAAGTAAAAGGGTCCGGGCTGAGCATAGTACTAACCACGCCCTCAGGGGAAACCCTAAGGCATGCCATAAGAACGGTCCAACTGACTAACAATGAGGCGGAGTATGAAGCTTTGATTGTTAGGAGAATTAGCCCAGGGACTGGACCCCGAGGTCATAGAAATCAAATATCACTCCCAGCTGGTGGTTAATGAGGTCTACAGGATCATCGAAGCCAAGGTGGAACGCGTGCAACAATATGTAATGAAGGTGCAGGATCTGCTTGTTCGGTTCCGGGAGTGGTCAATCACACATATAGTGAGCGAAGAAATAAAAAAGCAGACGCATTTGCTAACCTTGTCTCCTCTATGGAAATACAAGGATCAGACTCCGGTATAGTCATACAACATATGCACTCGGTACTGGACGCAAATAGCTATTACGAGGAAAATGCGACTAATTTGGTATGGGACTGGAGAAACAAAATTATTGACTATCTCAAACACAGAAAACTGCCTGAGCATCCTAAGGAATCTTGGGTGCTACGATCTAAGGCCGCACGAGATAGTTTCAAAGAAGGTCAATTATACGAATAATGTTTCCAAGGCCCATTCGCTCGATGTTTAGGAGCTTCCGAAGCTAATTATGTTATGCGAGAAGTCCAAGAAGGGATCTGCGGAGTCATTTGGGCACAGATTCCTTAGTTCTAAAAGTAATAAGGGCAGGATACTATTGGCCCCGGATAGAACAAGATGCCAAATCTTATCAATGCTATGCACCGTTGGTACATCAACCGACAAAACCACCGCACTCAGTCCTGTCACCATGACCGTTCATGAAGTGGGGAATGGATATCGCGGGATCATTGCCACCAGCCCCTGGTAAGGTAAGATTTCTTTTGATTTTGACTGACTATTTTTCTAAGTGGGTTGAAGCATGTCCGTATCAGAAGATCGGCGAGCGTGAAGTGGTAGATTTCTTGTGGGAGAACATAATTTGCAGATTTGGGATACCAAAAGAAATATCCCGCAACAATGGGCCACAATTTATAGGCGCAAAAATCACAAAATTCCTCAAAGATTTGAAGATAAAAAGGATCACATCATTACTTTACATCCAAGCGCAAATGTCCATGTTGAATCAACGAACAAAGCGATCATACAAAATCTCAAAAAGAGATTGAAGTAGCTAAAGGAAATTTTCCCGAAGAGCTTCCAGGTGTATTATGGGCATACAGAACAACAACCAAATCAAGCATGGGGGAGACTCTTTTTTTCTCTTGTGTACGGGGGAGAGCCCGTGATCCTGGTGGAAGTAGGTGAACCTACCATGAGGTATTTTCGATCAAACAAAGAAGAAAACAGTGAAGCAATGTTAATAAATTTGGTTATGATCGACGAACACATGACTTGGCGCATATAAGGATGGCAACTCAAAAACAATGAATAGAGAGATATTATAATCGAAGAGCCAACCTCTGTTCTTTCAAAGTATGAGACTTGGGTTTAAGGAAAGTAACTTAGAACACCCCGGAACTCAATGCAAGAAAGCTAGGTCCAACTGGGATGGCCCCTACCGGGTTTTAGTTGTCACCGGGAACAAATCATACGAGTTAGAGAATCAAGATGGAGAAATGTTTCCAAGCAATTGGAATGTGGTACACCTCAAGAGATACTATTGCTGATGAACATTACATGTACTAAAAGGTGATACTTTCGTACGGTTTTTGTCCAATTAGGTTTTTATGGAAAGGTTTTTAATGAGGCAACAACAGAAAGCATACTATATAGCAAGTTTCAATAACGGTAATAATACCTTTAAATGACAAGGCACACAAGCAAGGAACCCCTACGGAGCAGTTATATAGTCTTTTGCTCAATAGCAAAGTTCCTATTGGAAAGTTGAGTTTGCTGTCAAACAGAGATTACCTGGCCGTTCACAAGTACAAGACACTAGGGGATTGTTAGATAATCTTTGGCTCGATAGCATAAATTCCTAAGGGGGGGTAAAGTTTGTTACCGAACTGAAGATTATCTAGCAATTCACTAGTGGGATCCTCGAAGGTGTAAAACACCCAGTGTTCTAATTCGCATTCTTCGCATTCGAACACTATGGAGGAATGATATGAAGATATGGAAATAATGACTACAACTTTGACCGAAATACGAAAGCCGGAAACATAGTTGTGTCATCGGGACCGGGGACTACACGACCAGCCTCGTTGAAACAAGTTGTTAGCCACAAGAAACAACGATTTCTTTTTACCACAGCGAATGAGTATATACCTTTGAAAATGGAAGGAATAAAGTAAAGTCCTTTTATTCGTATCTTGTTTCTTTTCTAAACGATGAGTTGATTTTATCATTTGAAAGTTAAACAACTACTTCAAATGCTAGTGTTGTAATGAACACGAGACGTCCTCTTCAGGAGCACCATAAGCATAAGAGGGCCCTCTATTATGAAAACCCTCACGTTAAAGGGAAGAACTTATTCTCGGAATCCAAAAGATTTTAGGGGAAAATACACCTGAGAGGCGAGCAACAATTTGGCCTCTCTTGGCCAAATATTGGTCCCGCTCAGAGGTAAGTTCCTCCTTATCATGAATCAACCTTTGAAGGTCCTCGGAGGCAAGGAAGTTGGCCGAAAAAACAAAAATTATTTAACAAACATTCTCTCAAGAGAGTTTGTGTATTTTCCCAATCTTTCTCTAAAGCGAGGGGCTTCAGATAGTTATCAAGTTCCACCGGTCGAGACAAAAGATTGAGTTTAGTGGAAACTGAAAGGGTGGCGCTCCTCCTCATTTGGGGATCTTTTGAGGGGGCAGCATAATTTTGCCCCAAGTTCCTCAGAACATGGGACTGGGGGAGAGGGACACCTTTTCTTGGGCAATCGCGACAGCTGGAAATGATATAGAAGTTGTTGGTGGTGAAGGAAGAGTTGATGGAGAAGGAGATGAAGCAGATGACGTTGTAGTGTTGGTTGATGGTCACTTATAGACCGAAGACGGAAGAGGCCCGAAACTTAGACATATAGTACCAAGCGTGACAGTTGGGACTCAGAAGCGTGAGTTGGAATCTTCTACCACATCACCGGCCTCCAGAGTGTCGAGGCATCGTTCCCGTTGGTGTAGCTAACTCAATAGATTGAGCATTCCGTTGAGTTTATGGAAACCATCATCCTCTATGTAGAGAAGACCCATCATCATTGGCTTCTCCGTCATCATTGATCACTAGAGTTTCTAGGTCCAGCTCGGCGCGACGCTCATCACCACAACATCTGAAGACGACTCAAGTGGGGCGTTTGTTCTCCGGCCGGGGACTCTGGGAAGAAGCATTTGCACCAGAAACAGGCCCGGAAACACATGTTTGTGTAAAGTCTTTCTGCAGCAGCCTTACCGCATCAGTAGGATCAGCCAAAACATCCTCCTCAGGGACAACAACTGAGCCCTGGGGTAGACCTAGATTCAACAAAGGAAAAAAGGGGTAAACGACCTCCTTACATGAAAGGGAAAAATGAGATGAGTTTTACTTACAATGACTTTTGTCCTTCCATCCATATTTGGGGTCTAATTACGTCCACGTACAAGTTTCTGGTGTAGTGATATTCAAAATCCTTTGGACCCAGTGGTCCAAACTGTCAACCTACGGTGGAACCCAAGGACTTTGTAAAACAAGTAAAAGAAATGGAATCAGTGACAACGTGGGTTGATCTTTAACTAGAAGAAGTGATAAAAATGGACTTACGAGCACGGTTAGACAACTCCTAAAAGGATGACGTTGTGGCCGCAATGATGTCCTTGGTGCTAACTGCAATAAACCGTTCCATCCATCCGCGGTCGTAGTCATCATCCATGTTCGCCAGTAGGGCATGGTGGCCACATTTGCTGAAGTTTATCATTCCCCCTCGATAAATCTTGGGGGAATAAAGATTCATTAACTGAGCTAGGGTTAGCTCCTCTCCTGTCTCCATACAGCATGACTTGCTGTGCCAGCCACACTTGGTAGTGGATGCAAAATTCCTCAATAACGGAATCAAGCTCCCCACTCAGAGAAAATGGCCCCAAAGTGAAGGGATACACTAAAAAATATGTGAAACCATTCTTGGCAAGAGTTATTCGCTCCACCAGATCAAGAACAATAATGTCTAAATCTTGGCAATTGCAGTCTACTTTTACAGCGGGAATGCTAGAAGGATGGATGGAAGAACAGTACACACCAACGACCCATGCACGAGGGTTAACGGAACAAAACTTCTCCTCAAAATATTTGGTTGTGACAAGACTCTTTGGGATGATGGAGCTCACCGTATGAGGAGCAACATCATCAATTTTACCATTGTTCATTGAAGAAATAGGGTTTTTGTTAGAAAAGGCCATTTTTTATCAGAAAGAAAGGAAGGTTTTCTATCATGATGAAGGTCAAGGACAAAACACAAGTTGTGTAACGAGAGTTTGAGAAAGTATAAAGAATTATGAATTATAAATGAAGATGTTTGATGCGTATAAGTAAAGGTATAGACGGCTAAAATCGTGACCATGGTTAGCTCGATAATCGGTAAAATTGATGCTAAATCGTGGAGTGACACATGGTCAGGGCATTAAATACAGAGAGATCTGCGTCTAATGAATCGTCCGAATTTTTCAGAGGGGATCAAATAATTTCCCGCCAAAAAAGGTAATTCTAACAACTTTTCGGTGACACAAAGTTATGCCACCGGAAAGCAAGAGGACTATCTGTATGAGGTAAGATATTTTCATATTTAATGATCACATGAGAAAGTGACACGTGAAACTGAGGCAGAAGATAGCTAAACCCGAAGACAATGATCTCGCTTGTCACCGTAGAGAATCATACTCATAACAAAGAAATTAACGTCTCCACCCGGTAACATTCAATGAAGAATATTCTGCAGCATTAAGTGCATGATCTGTTACAAAGAATATGGCATTCATTGCCCACCGTTACACATCCTTCAATGACCCTCATAATTGTTATTAAAGAGGAGCTTAATCCTAGGACCTTGTTCTCTAGGTGCAGTTATAAATAGTGAGCTCTACTATCATTGTAAGAGGTAGTAATTTTCTGACAAGCATACACAATATTTTATCAAAAGCTCAATAACATTTCACTTTCTAGCTTATCTGTATTGTTCTTATTACTCCTGGTTGCTTTGCGCCCAGAACCAAGATATGTGTCGTCTATTTCAATTTTAAGGCTAACTCTTATATTTCTGTTTAATTCATCTATTATTTGTGGGTCAAATTAATTCACTTGTCTATAAACCACGTATAAATTCAACTGTATCATTTTATGGGTAAACAATTACACTTATTTTAATTACGCATTTATTTTTATACATCAAAACTATATAGATTTAGCACAATTAGTATTATTTAATTTCATTTAGCATAATTAGTTACTATTATTTAATTTGTTTCAATAAGTTGTCTGACTTATGTTTTAGAAAACTAGTTTCATTTATTGAGAATGGTTATGTAATGTTTATGTGTATCTTAGTTGGGTAGTTGATTAGTCAATATAGTCGAGCTAGTTTGAGTGACAGTTTTGTAGTCAGGATATTTTCTCTTACACTCTTACACGTGTATATAAACATTTTTAGAAGTGTAAATGACGTTGAGTTCTTTTCCCCCAATTTCTCGTTATTCTAGAACCTTCTCTTGGAAGCTCAGCTTGGTTCATGAATAGGGATGCCTTAGATGTTTTTGATCTCTAATTTCTACATGGTATCAAAGCTCGACTCGTAATCTCCGATTTACATCTAGTTCGTGTCACGACCCAACCCGGAGGGCCACGACTGGCACCTATGGCCTACTCAACCGATCCCCACGTACCTTATCCTTGTTTACTATCATACTTGTCATGGGCCATTATATGTCACATCTATATATAAGTAACAATATTAGAACCTAACAGGCATAACTAATTCAAAAAGACACATAGGGGCTGACTAGACCGTTGACAGGTCATACCCAAAACTATACATATGACACTGTCTGCAAAACCTCTAATGAAACATGAACATAGTATATAAATCAAGACAAGGCTCCCGACATCCTCATAAAAAAATAACATATACAGAACCCTGACTCGTCAATACTTCAGAAAAAAGTGAAGCTCATCAACCAAAAGATAATATTTGGAGGCAGCCTACAGTGGAGGGTCCTCGTATCGTCTTTCTACACATGCGTGGCACGAAGGATAGACGTTAGTATGCAGAATAAAAGTCTTGTTTCTTCTTTCTATTTTAACGAAGAAGAATATTAATCTTAATTGATGCAACGCTAATTGTCTTTAACGGTAGAACATGACTAGTGAGATAGGATGCAACTTTTTATGAAAGTTGGGCACGTGTCCACCACAAAGTTATACATATCACATTACTTCATGTAGAGGTAATGGAAAATATATGTGTATAGTATAAATAACTTAAATTATTATACTCTGCATTGCACACTAAATTAATAACTTTGACTCATTAATAAAATAATGCATGACTACTTATTGACACCTACGTAATTTATCAAATCCAGTTTTTGACAACCTAATATCAAGAGCACAAAGCTTTTTGTAATTCTAAAAAGGGTAAAGATAAGGTTTATTATGAGAAAGTAATTTCTTTTCTTATAATGTATAAAATATTATTTAAAAATTTTCTCATATCATGTGTTTAACTAAAACTTATCAAAAATAATATACTAATAACTTTTGATAATCATATTTATGCAACATTTACAAAAGAATGTTCTCTTAAAAGAAAGTGCCATATCAAGGCAATATATAATATTTTAGAAATTCATTAAACTTAATGGGTCTTATGTCTATAACTTCATGTATGAACTTAATCTCTTCCAACTAACATAGTTTTACTACGACGCATCCAAACAGCAAGGTATTACAGTTCGCCTTCTCTTCTTTTCTTTATTATTTTCACCTGATTTGAAATCTCAAATCAAAAGTTCTCCCTTAGCGATTTAGTCCGGGAATCACTTCTTTGTGGTCTATTAATCGTCAATTGATTCAATTTTTCTGACATTTTCTACTTCAATTCATGGCTGGAGACAAGGATACTATGGATACCGCCACAATCTAGGATTAAACCAACCCGCTATACATGCACCCATCGGAAAGTGCTGGGATTGTGCTGGTACCGGTAGAATTTGACGACGTGGCTATAGATCCTGGAGGAGAGGCGTTCTCAGATCGCTCTATGTGAAAAATAAAGTCGGGTTCATCAAAAGGAAGTGTACAAAATCTAATGCTGGAGAAGCGACCTATGATCAATGGGAACGATGCGACGATATGGTGACATTCTGGATTCTGAACTCACTCTCAAAGAATTTGACTAACAGTCTACAATACATGAATGATGTGAAGGAATTATGGCAAGAGCTCGAGGCCAGGTGGGCCAAAACTTTATCAATTTCAAAAGGAAATCAATGACCTAAATAAAGTAACCCTAGATATGACAGTATACTACACAAAAATGAAGAAGCTCTAGGAGGAGCTCAATAACTTGAATGCGCGCGCACAATGTGGCTGTCAATGCACCTGTTTCCAAAGCAAATATGCACAAGGCATAGAAAGATTGAAGGTTAATTCAGTTCCTAATGGAACTCAACGAAGTTTACACAAATGTTAAGGGAAGTATTCTAATGATGAACCTCTTGCCTAGCATTGCACAGACCTTTTCCATCCTCGTTCAGGAGGAGAAACAAAGAGAAGTTAGGCTAGGTAATCACTTATTCATGGAATCCATTTCCTTGAACGTGAATGGACCAGGAAACAACTAGTTCAGAACCAATTATGCTCCACAAGACAACACAATAGGAAAAAAACCCTAATTCCCCCTAATAGGTCTAGACTGTATTGTGACTACTGCAAAAAGCTGGGACACACCAGGGCGAAATGCTATAGACTACATGGATTTCCACAAGACTTCAAGTTTACAAAGGAGAGGAACACAGGATTTGCTGCAAATGTCCATGGTTAGTGTGAAGAGATGCAAGCTTGTAGAAGTGGGGATGGTGAAAGCAGGAACCACAACCAAAATTTTCATCACCTGACGAAGGAACAATACAATCAGTTGCTGAATTTGGTGGAGAACTTTAAGACTACTAGTGCAGCGGAAAACTAAAACATCATCACCAATGGAGCTATAAACTTTGTAGGTATTCTAGCTTGCTCTACTTATAAAGACATAACTGAAACAACCATATGTAATTGTTCAAATTCAATTGCTGACCTATGAATTTTAGACATGGGAGCTTCAAATCACATGCCATATAGAAAGTCTTTCCTTACTTATATTAGAACCTTAGCTTATCCCTTCCTTTTTACCTTACCTAATGGATATAGGGTGAAAGTGATAGAAATTGGTGATGTTTTTCTCATTCCTAGACTAACTTTGGTTAGAGTTCTGTATGTACCTAGTTTCAAATACAATATTATTTCAATTCACTCATTAAAAGTGCATCTTGATCGCATGGTTAATTTCAACAAATATCTTTGCCTAATGTAGGACCATTCAATGAAGAGACCGCTGGAGATTGGTAAGGCAAATAGTGGGTTGCATTTTCTTTGTTTGAAATGTCATAGTTGTTCAGAGTTGAGTCCACCCTCTACTTCAATTTTAGCAACAAAAAGATCAAGATTATCCATTTCATTTATTGTCAACTGTAAATGAGTCATCTCATCTATTGGTCAATGTAAATAGTATCCATTCAGGTAATAAAACTGATCATTTTGCTCTGAATTCTTCTCATATATGTTCTATATTTTTTGGAAATAATGTTGACTACTTGTGGCACAATAGGTTAGGTCATGTACCCTTTGTAAAAATGAGAAAAATATCTATTATACCAGGCAAATTTTCTCCTAAAGAACCATTTATTTGTTCAATCTGCCCTATGATCAAACAAACAAGGCTACCATTCCTTGAAAAGGCCACCTCATCTACCAAAATTCTTGAAGTACTCCATGTAGACCTATGGGCCCCTATCACATATCCACACATGATACTTACAAATACTTCCTTACCATGGTTGATAATTTTAGTAGGTAAACCTGGAGTCACCTCTTAAGCTACAAAAGTAATACATTTCATGCTATTAAAGCATTTCTATCTATGATCGAGAATCAGTTTGGTACTTCTGTTACGACCATTAGATCTGATAATGGTCTAGAATTTGTCAACAATGAATCCAGGACATACTTCCAATAAAAAGGCATAGTACATAAGAAAACTTGTCTATACACACCACAATAAAATGGTATGGTGGAAAAAAAATATGAATGCCTACTTGAAACAACAAGGGCCTTACTTTACCAATCCAAACTACCTATAAGTTTCTGGAGGGAGTGCATTCTAAGAACCACCTACCTGATAAACAGACTCCCACCTATTGTTCTTAATAACAATATCCCTTTTGAACTCCTGTACAACAAAAAACCCAAATATTCACAACTTAACAGTTTTGGTTGCTTATGCTACCCATGTATACTAATGACTCACAAAGACAAATTTGAACCATGAGCCACACCCCATGTGTTTGTAGGTTATCCCTTTGGTACAAAGGGTTACAAGGTCCTAGACTTGGCCACAAAGATAATACATATATCTAGAGATGTAGTGTTTCATGAAAATATTTTTTCTTTCTCCATATATCAATTTCTGTCACTATTAAACCAATATCAAACAATAATGCACCTCTTTCTCCACCTAGTTCAACAACACCTAATCAAGATATGTCAAGTTCATAAATGTCTTTAGAAACCAATCCCATTTCTCAGTCATCCACATATTCATAGTCCATTGAGTCTCAAGTCATTGAGTCTAACAGTCTTCAATCAAATTCCTCAGCAGAGCATATAACACTCATGCACACCTCAAAGACTATGTGTAATCTTTGCCAAACCTTCAACATCATGACACGAAAACTAGAAACCACACTAATCCCACATTTCTGCAGCAACAAACAACATGTTTCTTTCATTGTCTTGCATCTTGAAAGTCAGCAATTGCTTAGAAACATTTCACATGATTGGGAGTTATCTTCTTATGAGGAGACATCTATGAATCCTGCATGGCAAATGGAAATGACACATGAATTTGAAGCTTTATATGCTAACCATACCTGGAATCTAGTTGAATTTCTTGTAGGAAAAAATGATATAGGATGTAAATGGATATATAAGATCAAACACAAGGTAGATGGAAGTGTAAAAAGAATCAAGGAAAGACTTGTAGTGAAGGGACACACACAAGAAACATGAATTTATTACACATTTTTTTTTTTCATAAGTGGTGAATATGACCACAGTCAGAACACTAATCAACATTATAGTAAAGAGAGGATGGGACCTTTATCAACTATATGTAAACAATGCATTTCTTCATAAGGATCTATGTGGAGAAGTGTACATGAAATTTCCATAAGATCTAATGGTACCTGATGGAAATCCGGTGTGAAAACTTAGGAAGTCATTATATGGTTTAAATCAAACTAGCAGACAATGGTATGACAAGTTGACAGAATCCTTGCATTCTACGAGTTTCAAACATTCAGCTAGTGATTAATCCTCGATTTACAAGAAACAGGGGAACTCAGTAGCTTCTGTGAATGTATATGTAGATGATGTAATTCTTAATGGAACTAGCTTGGAGGAAATCAAATAATTGAAGGCTTCCTACACAATAAATTCGGGATTAAGGATCTTGGAAAATTATACTTCTTGGGGCTAGCTAGAGATGTTATACAAGTTTGATGGAGTACTGATTTGCTACAGAAAATTCACTATAGACTTGCTAAAAGAGTATGATTGCTTGTCATACTCTACTATTAACTCTTCACTTGATTGTATTATTAAACTGAGGAGTGAAGAAGGAAACTTGTTGTCTAATGCAGGGTATTATAGGAATCTAGTTGGAAAATTGAATTTCCTAACAAACACAAGGTTGGATATACCCTATAGAGTACAACATTTGAGTTGGTTTACGCAGAAACAAAGGGAAACTCATCTAAAGGCTGTTATATATGTTCTTAGATACTTAAAGAAATATCCTACTTTGGAAATATTTATGCCCAATGATCCCAGCTATGATATCAGTGCATATTATGACTCGGATTAGGCTGCTTTCCCTGATTCAAGAAAGTCTATAAGTAGGTACATTGTGTTGCTTGGGACTACCCTATTAGTTGGAAGTAAAATAAAGAAACTACTATTTCATTGTCTTATGTAGAAGCAGAGTATAGGTCAATCTGGAAAGTTGTTGGTGAATTGGAATGGATAAAAAGATTGCTAGAAGAACTAACAGTTACGTGCACCAATCCCAAACTCGTGTTTTGCGACAGTCAAGCAGCTGTTTATATTGAAAGGAACTCTCTATTTCATGAGAGGACAAAATATTTCGAAGTTGATTGTCACTTTGTGCGAGACAAGATACATGATAAGCTAGTTACACTACACCACATTTCCACCTTTGCTCAATTGGTTGTTATCTTGACAAAGGAACTTACAGGGGTCAAACACTGTGATCTTCTCGGCAAGTTGGTAGTGAGACCCTCAACTCTAACTTGAGCGTGTGCGGGGATGGGGGGGGGGGGGGAGGGGAAGAGAGGGTGTAACGACCTGACCGGTCATTCTATGAGATTAGCCCTGTTTTCCCAGTTTCAGCTTTTTCATGTGTTAATTAACTTAATTATGATGTGTTGAGCCAGTTGGTTCGAGTTCAGAGTGGTCGCAGTGAGAAATGAGACACTTAGTCTCTTAAGTTGGCCTTATGGTTGGAAAAATCAACCGGGAGTTGACTTATAGATAAACGACCTCGGAATGCAGATTTTATAGCTCGGATAGATTCTTTAGGTGATTTGGGACTTAGGAGTGTGTTCGGAATGAAGTTTTGACGTCCGGTGTAAAATTAGGCTTGAATTGGCAAAAGTTAGTTTTTGGCGATTTCAGGTCGGTAGGGGAAAATAGGCTATCGGGGTCGTAATGGAATCCCGGAAGTTGGAGCAGGTTCGTAATATCATTTTGAATATGAGTGAAAATTTTCAGGTCAATCAGATGTGTTTTGGATGGTTTCGGCATCTTTTGTGGAATTTAGAAATTTCAAAGTTCATAGGCTTGAATCTGAGGTGAATTTAGTGTTTTGATGTTGTTTTGGGTGTTCCGAGGGTGTGAATATGTTCGGGTGACCATTTATCACTTGTTGGTATTTTTGGTTAGGGTCCTGAGGGGCTCTGGATGATTTCGGATGGCCATCAGAGAGTTTTGAGGAGTGAATAGAGTGTTGGTGTGAAGTCTTCTGATGTTTCTGCACCTGCGGATAGGGGACCGCAAGTGAGAGCACGCAGAAATGGACAAGGCTCCGCAGATGCGAAAGTTGGCTGGATCGGTAAAAATCGCAGATGCGAACATGGGGCCGCACCTGCGGAGTCGCATGTGCAAAAATGGCCCTTTAAGTGAATTCTCGCAGGAGCGCACCTGAGACCGCAGGTGCGGGTCCGCAGTTGCGAGAAAAGGACCGCAAGTGCGGTCATCGCTGGGCAGAACCTATAATAAAGAACCCTTAGCAAATTTTGATCATTCCTTCACCATTATTATTCGGGTTTGAAGCTTTTGAAGGGTTTTTAAAGAGGGAAATCGATAGTTCTTCATTGAGGTAAGGATTTTGGTATTGAAACTCATTTACCGGTGATTAAAGGTGTGATAAGTTGTGAAAAATAGTGCTAAATATAGGTAATTTGGGCTTGTGATTTAGAGACCTTAAAATGGGAATGTGAGGGGTCATTTGGACTCCGATTTCAGTGTTCTTAGTATGTATAGACTCGTGAGAGAATGAGGTTTCTAGTTTTGTAATTTTTGTAGAATTCCAAGACATGGGCCCGGGGGTCGGGTTTGACCAACTTCGGGATTTTTGAGTAATTTTGATAAACTTCGATTAGGTTTCGTTCCTTAGCATATTATAATGATATGAATCTGATTTTTGGTAGATTTGGAGCACTCGGAGGCCCAGTCTAGAGTCAAAGGCATTGAGGGATAGGCTTTTAGGCTGTTTTGAGGTAAGTAACGTTTCCAAACTTGGTTCTGAGGGTTCGAAAGCCCGAACTACTTGTTATGTGATTAGAATTGGTGACGCACATACCAAGTGGCGGGCGTGCACCGTGAGACGTGTGACTTGGTTCATCCCATGGAACCGCTTAGTGATTATTTCCTGATGATATATGTGCTTCTATTAATATGAATAGTGCGAACATGATAGAAATCATGATAAATTATATATCTTAAGGCTTCACGCCGATACTGTTGAGACCCGAGCGGTCGTTTACATGCAAACATGCTAGAATTCATGTTAAGTATAAATGCTAGGCTTCACGCCAAAAATGCTGAGACCCGAGTGATCGTATATTACTGTCTCATTTTGTGATTATTTGATTTCATATACTCAGTCTTGTTATAGCATATCACTTCATACATAAGTCTCAGTATTGTTAATTATATGCATACTTATCATTGTCTCGGGCTGATGGGGGCATTTGTGATCCATGTGAGTGAGACCGGAGAGTAATGATTGAGTGAGGCCGAGAGCCTGTTATTGAGATAGTTATGAGATCTTACTGCGCACCGCAGCGATACTAAATCATGCCTTTGTTGGCTTTATATGGCGCTTGGGCCTCTAGGGCCTCTCCGGAGTCTTTACACCCCCAGTGAGCGCATTCATGATGAGGGATGTATTTTCCCTAGGCATGGATCTTGTCCGAAGTTGATGATATGTGAGGGATGGATTTTCCCTAGGCATGGATCTTGTTCGTGGGGTTGGACTGATCTTTTCCTCTGTACGGAGTGACTATGATCATCGGTGTTTATGCATATTCGGGATGGACCTTTCCTAGGCGTGAGAGCCATATATAGTACTGAATGGACTTTTGTGGAAGAGTTGTGAGCACTATGTGCATTCCCACATATTTGCGTTCATTTCTTTGCCACCTATTCCTTTACTTATACGACTCATTCTTCTTCTTTTACACTCAATGATTTTACAAACTCTTTCAACTTATTTGCATTCATTTCTTTGCTGCTTTCATCTTTCTTTAATCTTCTTCAAAGAACTTTTACTACTTTCTACTGATCATGGCTTCCATTACTAAAACTTCCAAGATTTCTGGTCTTCTCTTCAGTGGGGGCCCGAATAAGAGCAAAGACAAAGAAATTGATGGCGATGCTGACCTTCTCACAGTAAGAACCATCATCCCTAAATAGCTCAACACATCCAATTATGATGCTCAAGCGCTCTAGGGAGAATTTGACTTGGTGGAGAATATCAATTCTCCCATTTAGATCCCAGTTACTTCTCCCGGTATTGCGAGGCTGAGTTCCGGGCCTCTTCCGCCTTCAGTTGGTGAGCATCCAACAAACACTGCCTTTGCTCAGCCGCTTCTCAACCCACAAAACCATCAGCTTCATCTCCTTCCACGCCGATCATACTTTCATCATCGTCAGTTGCTACATCACTCCTACCGGCCGTAGACGACTGAGAGAAGGATGTTCTTCCTCCTCAGTCCCCAGACCATGGGAATTTGGGGCACAACTACTCGCCCCCTTTTACAGATCTCGGGGAAGGAATAGTGTCTCCCTATTGGTGTCTACTGAGTTCCATCTGCTGTCCCCATCAGTGGAACTTTCTAATTATCTAAAGTCGTTGGCATTAGAAAAGGATAAAAAGAAGAAAAATTCTCTCTCAGGAGAGCGGTTTTTAAACAATGCCATGCACATCGCAGCAACAGTAACATACTTGATCTCTGTATTGCTTGTTTCTTCTTTACTTTGCTATGACAAGGTTTTTAAATTGAGTGTTTTTTTGGAATTCCAACTTCCTTGCTTTCGAAGGCCTTCAGAAATTGATCCTCGATAAAGAAGGATTTTAGTCCAAGCAGGATCAACTGTTGGCTGAGAAGAATCAAATCGTTGCTCGCCTCCCGGTACTAGAAGCAAAAGCTGCTAATGTGAGTGAATTAGAGGCTCGATTGCACCAGAATGAGAAAGAAGTGATGGACCTAATCCAAGAAGCTTCTCAACTAAATGTACAGTTTCAAGAAGCCAAGTCTAAATGGTATGAGGTCAATAATGATGTGCTCGTTGCTGCCAAGCGCGGATCTATCTCCACTGAGAGAATGAATAACTTGGAGGCAGCATTGAACTCCAAAGCTGAAGAGGATGGTGCTGCCGAGGAGAACCGTGCCCAAATGGAATATAGGTATAAGGGGATCATGAAACATAATAAGGTTCATATAACCACTATCCATGATCTTGATCCGGGCATAAACTCTTCTGGAACCAACCCTTTACTGTGAGGTTTTCATAAGAGAGGGCCCTCTTATGTTTATGGTGATCTTAAAGAGGATGTCTCCTCTTAATTCCGGCACTAGCATTTGATGTTCTTGATTAAATTTCAACAATAAAATCAATTCATCGTTTGGACAAGAAACAAGATAGAGTTAAAAGACTTTATTTTATTCCTTCTATCTTCAAAAGTACATAAGAATTCGTTTTGCTGCAAGAAAATAAAGTGCCATTACATGCGGCTAATTTGTATAACTTGTTTCTATAGGGCTGGCTGTGCAGTCCCCGATCTCGATGAGACAATTTTGTTCCCGAATTTTGTAGTCCCGGTTTCTGCGACAATCAAGTTGTCATGTTCTCATGATAGCCCCCCAAGTGTTCGAATGCAAAGAATGCGAATTGGAACAATGAGAGTTTTTCTCCTTTGAGGATTTCACTATTGAATGGTTGGATAATCTTTCGTTCGATAACAAGCTTCATTTCCCATTAGGAAATTTGCTATCAAGCAAAACATTATCTAACCACCCCCTAATAGCTTGAGGAAAGAGTACTCGAGAATGGTTGAATTGCCTTTAGTCCGATGGCAACTTTTGTTTCCCATTAGGAATTAACCACCGAGCCTAAGACTAGTTAATCATCACGTAGTAGTTTGTTGCTTCAATGCCTTTGTCATTTAAAGGTCTTATTCTTGATGATGATGTTTTCTTCATTTTATTGTAATGACCCGACTTGTCGTTTTGAACATTTACGCTCTTTTAAACTATTTGAAGTCTTGAATAGTATCATATGATGCCTTATGACGTGTGTGAATCGTAAGTTTTGGTTTTTAGGTGTTTCGGGATAAGTTTGACAGAATGAATTTCATGTTGGAAGCTTAAATTAAAAGGGTTGATCGGAGTTTGACTTGTGTACAAACGACTCCGTAATGGAGTTTGATGGTTCAAATAGCTTCGTATGGTGATTTCACACTTAGGAGTGTATCTGGATATTAATTTTGAAGCCTGTAGTTGAATTTTACTTGAAATGGCGAAAGTAAGAAATTTAATGTTTGGAAATTTGACCGGGAATTGACTTTAGTGATATTGAGGTCGGAATCCGATTCCGAAAACTGGAACAGGTCCATTGTGCAAAATTTGAAGTTATTCCGGATTGTTTTGGCATGTTTCGGTACAAGATATAGAGTTTGAAAATTTTTTAAGTTCGATTCGAGGTGCAATTTGTAATTTTGACGTTGTTTGTAGTAATTTGAGGCCTCTAGTCGGTCCGTAATATGTTTTAAGACTTGTTGGTATGTTTCGACGGGGTCTCGAGTGACTCGAATGAGTTTCGAGGTGGTTTTGGACCAATTCTAGGCCATTTTTAGCTGATGCTTTTTTGCTACAGCAGTGTGCAGTGCGATCGCGTAGAATTGGCCGTGATTGTAATGAGTAAAATGGGAAAACATTTCCAGTGAATCGCGATTGCAGAAGGCCTTTCGCGATCTCGTAGAGAAAACATTATACTGTCACTGACCTGACTTTGGAAGCTTATATCTTGGAATCTATAAGAAATTTGGAGATGATCGAAAAGGGGAAATTGTAGCCCTTGATGTCTATTTAAGAAAATCAAACCCTTTGTCATTTGGAATTTTGTACAAAAAGTTATGATCAATACACTACATGTTGTCACAAAAGAATTTGGGAAGAGTAATATAAGTTTGTGCATCGACATCATATCGATCCTCAAACCCTCAATTTAACCTTAAGGGTTTTCATAAATTTTCAAACATAAAACACCAAATAAATGCTTAAAGTAACAATAGATTCGGGTAATTTGACTAAAGTTGAGTTAAGAACTCTTACCCCGATGTTTTCCTTACAAATCTCCCGAAAATCGCATCTCCCCGTGCTCCAAATCGTCAAAAATTGAAAATGAGAGTCTTATTTCAGAACTTAAGTTCTGCTGCCCATTCATTTACTCTAAGCGATCGAGGACCGATTCCCGCGATCGAGAAAAACAAAACAAGCTGCCCCAAAAGCTGGCCTTCACGATCGTACAAAGGCCAACGCAAACGCGAACCAATGATCCCTCAAACCTACGCGATTGCAACCCTCTTCATGCGACCGCGAAGAACAAACGCGTGACCCCAACTTCTGCTCCAAATTCCTCTTCGTGAACACGGCATGTCTCATGTGTTCGTGATGCACTGGTGTCCAAAGCTTCGATATCGCGTTCCTCTCCACGCGACCGCATAGTACAAAACCTCCACTGCCTGATTAAGCCTATGCGATCGCATACCTTCTCACGCAATCGCGTAAAAGGAAACGAGATTAGTGTCTAGAAAATCTGCAGCTATAACACCAAGTCTGAAATTGATTCGTTAACCATCCGAAACTCACCCGAGGCCCCAGGGACTTCAACTAAATACACCAACAAGTCCTATAATATCATACGAACTTAGTCGAGGGGAGGGGATGATTTGTGTGCTGTCCAATTTTTGCATGCACTGATTATAGAAGGATCTAGTTCTTCTAAGTGTTCCTTAACCTACTTTTGCTGAAATAGTAAATGCGGAAATTAAATAACACAAGTATTTTTACGTGGAAAACACCCGACTCAAAAGGTTAAAGAACCACGATCTACTACTCAATAGGATTTTCCCCAACACTTCACTAAATCACTGAGCCGAACCAGCATTTACAAAACTCTTTGTAAACNTAATTTTTGCATGCACTGATTATAGAAGGATCTAGTTCTTCTAAGCGTTCCTTAACCTACTTTTGCTGAAATAGTAAATGCGGAAATTAAAGAACACAAGTATTTTTACGTGGAAAACACCCGACTCAAAAGGTTAAAGAACCACGATCTACTACTCAATAAGATTTTCCCCAACACTTCACTAAATCACTGAGCCGAACCAGCATTTACAAAACTCTTTGTAAA